>JAIUJO010000282.1:402030-492030 GCA_023846275.1 Vanilla planifolia
TTGAATAGAAAGAATATAAAAAAATGATTTAATAAGAGGCATCAATAATTATTTGCAAAGATATAATAAGAGTTAGTACATAATAGAATATGTTAGTACTTGATTTTTATGTTTATTGTATTTGACCCAAAGGATACGTAAAAGAATTTTTATTCATTAATATTGTATGGAACATGTTGCTTTTAAAAACTAATGTATTCTTATTTTTGAGTTGAAATGGTTTACTTTTATATATTTTTCATTATTGATTTACAAATCTTGAAAAGGAAATGCTTCTATTATTTTTCTTAAAATGAATTATATCACTTCTACAACTTGATTTTAAATAGCACTAAAAATATATTTTTTAATTATTTGATGTTGTATGAAAAAAAATAAAACAAAAATATTTGAGTGGTCATAGAGAGAAATCTAAGAATGGTCGAGTTGTAGAGAAAGAGTGCCATGCTTGTCCATTAACCTTTATGTTGTCTTGCATATATTTATTTATTTGTACTTATTTTTTCCCTAAGCAAAGTGACCAAAAGACGAAGTTTTAATTTGTAAATTTCAACTATCAAGTTTGTAATCAATATAGAAGATATAAAAAATGAGATACTCAACAGTCAAGTAGTACCTCCACAAGTTTATTTAAGCATAATAGAGTACTTATGATGATGTCGAACGAAGAAGGGACCTCATTTTGAGTTATTGTGTAGATTTAGATTGAGTCATTTATGGTTGAGATGTTGGAGCTAGATCCTTGGCCTTATTTGCAGTATTAACCTCTTTGAGAATTGCCCCTTCCATAATTGTTGCCATTACCATTGACCTTTATCATAATTCTTTTCATGATGCCAACATCATCGAAAACGAAATATGCTATATTCCTCTTTTGAAAACATTCTCACATGAGGTTTTTATTATAAGTTTAATGTATTAGTTACTCCTTTGTCTTCATTCTTACAGCTTGTATCCCTAATCTAGTTAGACTTTTTCATTAATTGGTGTTAATATAGCTTCCTTTTGCTTTGATCTTTCTCAATTAATCTATTATCTTAAACTAGTCCTTTATATGTGATAAGTTTCATAGGAGTCGACACACTTTAGATTGAATCCACAAATACTTGAATTGAATTCAATGTAACTTCAACTACTCCTTTATATGTAATAAATTCTTCATGCAACTTCAATCATTCCTCATTATATGATAAATTCTATAAGAGTCAATACACTTTGAATTGAATCTCACAAATCTTTCTAAAATATGTAGCACTTTTGTCTTTTTGTTTCCACTAACTATGGATCATATCTAAAACTTTGATAAAATTTGTTTATAATATGTAATGTATAATCTTCTTTAATATAGCATTATTAGGCCATCTCTTATCTTTTCTTTAGCAAATTTTGGAATGTATCATTCTTATCACAAAAGTACTTCCATGAAGTCTCAAAGTTGAGTATATTATTGCAACATAGTCTTCATTACATCTACCACCAATGTCCCACAACATTATCAGGACTTCTAAAGATACTTTCTTATTTTTTGAGAATAAAATATAATCTAGAAGAATTTTAATTCTATCTAGCTAGTGTTATGCTTAGAAAAGATTAGTGGTGCCTAAAATACATAGTGAATGTAGCCTTGAAAATTGTTCTACTAGCTTATCCCTTTGATATGTTCCTATGAGGCTCCCATTTCTAATAGTGTGATGTCTCTACAAGATTATAGCCTACTGTCATTTTCCATCTCACTTGGTCTTATTCTTCTCTAGATAATATCTCTATTGTCATCTTATTTTTGGAGCTTACCATTATTTCATCATGCGTATTTAGATTTTTGGTAGCCATTCTACACATTATCATGCATTTAAGCTAAACATTCAAAAAACTACATGACTTGCATAATAAAGTACATATTAACTCATTTTTAAAGCATTCTCTTTTACATAATCATGCATTAAACTCCTTCTAAAATTTTTGATAAATCCTTTTAAAGTTTTTTTTTCAATTTAATTATCTTGGAATCTCTTTAGCAATTTAGTGTTTTAAATATCTACAAAATTCTTCTTACAATTTTTTTTTAAAAACTCTAGTTTTTTCTCTACCTAACTGGCATACTTGATGTCAAACTGGTGTCACAAATGTTACGAATAACATAGAGATTGACCTAGACATATTAGAAAGAAAGAAAATGTGAAAGGTAAATACAAGAAACCCAAAGAGACAATATGCAAGAGGTACCCATCCTAGTTAATCTTAACTAATGGAGGATCAAGAGCTACATAGAAGTCACTTTGTATGCTGGGATTACAACTTCTTCAATAACATAAAGACAGGGTACTCAAAAAGGTGCTTGATAAATTGATATCATTAGGAAGAAAATAACAAGTTAAAGGTCACATGAGAGTAGATTGAAAGTATTAAATGACCTTACTAAATCTTATGTAAAAATATGAATAAAGAAGTAACCTACTCTTAAAGATGATTCAAACATTTATTTTAAAAAGACTTTAATTAGGTGGTTAACAATGTCAAGTTTGGATATGGTGGGCTTATTTGGATCTTGTTCGAGTTGGGTGATCCTAACTTCATATTCATCTAATTTGACTTTCATGATTTTTAGTCTAGTTAAGAGGTCTTGGCTAGTCATTTGGACTTGGATGATTTTGTAGGTGTTAAATATTGTAAGTCCTACTGGATCTTGTGTGCATATATTATGCCCTTTAGAAAAAAATTCCCCCTTTTGGTTCTGTTTCCTTTCTCTTTTTTAACAAGATTATGTGCCAAAAATTTAAAAAGATATAATTTTTTAGGGCTTGCCATCAATGCCACTAGCTCTAGCATAATTATGCACTAATACAAAATTTCATGTAATGTTAACATCATAAACTATAATGAGCAACTTAAAAATTAATTTACACATATTAGGAAGAAAGAACATGTAAAAGATAAGAACAAGAAACTTGAAAATGTAACATACAAGAGATATCCATCCAAGACAATCTTAGCCAATAGAGGATTAAAAGAAACACAAGGGTTACTCTTATATGCTAAGCTTATAAAGCATTAAAAATATTAAAATATCTTATTAAGTCTCACAAAAAATAAAAGTAATGAAATAATTGCATGCAAATGTGATCCAAATATGTAATGAAACAATGAAACTAAATTATAGAGGGTAGGGAAGGTAAAGATAGACAAGATTCACAAAAGAAGTCCAAATAAGGCAAAGGTCATAAAACTTCAAGTAAAACTAAAATGGAAAAGTAAAGGAAACTATTGTGCTAATGATGACAAGAAGGCATGGTTGTAGCATTTGAAGATAGATTGGCATGGCATTTCACTACTTAGGCCTTGCACTACTCTTCTTAATATTGGAACATTGTCAAATCAGTACATTAGAGTTCTTATTATAATCAAACCTAAGACCTCAACAAGATGCAAATAAAAATGAAACTTTACTCATGAAAAAGAAATAATTTTCAAAGGATATGCCTCCCATTTTATAGAGAGTCCAAGAAAAAAAGATAAATAAAAAATTAAATTACAAAATCTATGATTAAAGCTACTATCAAATAACTTTTTTAAAAGCTATGCCTTGGTTTAAAAATGTATCTTCAAAGTTGTTGACAAACATCTCTCTAAAAAGTCATCGTTTTAGTTCAAAAATCTGCACTCAAAGTTATTATCAAATAGCTTCCTAAAAAATTGTGCTTCAATTTAGCAGTAGTTATCATGGCTCGAATTTGGGTTGGCATACCATGGGTTGGGTTGCTTGGTTGACACAATGTTGATCGATTTGTGTGCATTAATGTCTCACCAAAACTATTTTGTTGTTTTGTAAACTAACGTTTCGACATGGCATCGTTGGATCCATGTGTGTTCATGTGTTGAATATTAGTAATTATGTAGTGCGTTAGGTAAACTACACTATGCCACATCAATAGATCATTGTGCATTCATGCGTTTTTTGAACTATTCTACTAATGTGTCAGGCTCGTGGGTCAACACAACATTAGTAGATCCATGTATGTTCAATGGTCACATGAACTATTCTACTAATAGGACATACCAGCTAGTAAGTCATGCATTGATGGATCCATGTGCATTCGCAAGTTGCCACAATGTTAACTGATTTAGTCCTGTTTGCAGGTCACGTGAACTTACAATTCGAAAAGGTTTGGAAAACTTGTTCACTAAATTATTTTGGTTAAATGCAATCTAGGTCGGTTGGGTCAGACCGATGATGCTCAATAAAGGCAAAACAATTGGCAAGATTGACATGAATGGGTCCAATATGTCATTTTTTGTCCCTTTTGTGTTTCTGATGCAAATTTTGTGCTTGAAATATAATTTTAGAATCCATCCAAACTTTGTATGTGAAAAATAGTTATCTTGATTTTCTTGGACATAAAAATATCTAATAGCAATAAGTGTTCTCACTAATTTATGAAATGATTCTCATAGATAGACTATCTATTAGCCAAATTGACTTGAAAGATAATTAAATTTGAGTAAGATTCAAATTATAAGAATGGTTTCAAAATATGGAAAAATAAATTAAAAATCTACTCTGATTTTAACACTACCTAAAAGCACATGAGAATATCAAGTTTATAATAATGTATCTTTATAAAGGTTAAGCTGTGTGTTAATACAAAATAAGGAAGTGGTTGCCTATGTATCTAGATAGTTGAGACAAAAAAATTATCTTGAACATGATTTGAAATTGATAGTTATTGTACCTACTTTACAAACTTAGAAATATTATTTATATGGAGTAAAGTATGAATTTTCTACTAAACATCAAAGTTTGAAATGTATTTTCAATAAAAAAAAATTAAACTTTAGATAGGGAATATAGTTGCAATTTATCAAAGATAATGATTTAAGAATCATTTATTATTTTAGAAAGGCTAATATACTAGCAAATGCTTTGAATAGGAAGACAAGTGTTAGTAGTATCTTATTTATAAAAGAAGAAAAATAATTAATCTCTTAACTAGACAAGTTGCATTAGAGTTAATTGTTTAATGAAATACAAAATTAGAATTACATTTATGATAAGATCGAGTTGGCTAGAGTTTATAAAAGATGATCAAGATGAGGATCTAGAGTTACACAAACTAATTTAAAAAATTAAAGAAGGTTAAGAGTATGAGTTTAAACTTGATCAAGATAAGATGTTAAGATTCAAAGATAAATTGTGCAACTTAACCATCAACTTAAAGAATGGTTACTTAAAAAAGAATATAATTCAAAATATTTTATCCAACTTAGAGAAAATAAGATGTATCTAGAGTTGAAATAAAGATGTTGGTGGTTAGAAAGAAAGAGAGATATTTTAAAATAACTAAGAAGATTTTTAACTTATTAACAAATTAAAAGGTTAACAATAAAACTATAGGGTTCATATACCTTTACTAATCCTTGAAAAGCCCAATATACTTAGTCTTAACTTTCCAAATTTTTTGAATTACCCAAGTTTTTGAAATTCAACATTTTTGTGCTTTTGATTGAAATGTTTCTTTTGATCTTCGATAGTCTACTTCTAGTCTCTAATGATTTTTATCTTTTCTATAGATTCTTTAACAAAATCTTATCCAATTAACTACATTTTCTTTCCTTTAAACTAACATAGAGAGGATTGGACTTTCTTTCATTTAGGGTTTAATAAAGAGCCATTCTATTACTAGCTTGGAAATTTTTATTGAAAGCAAACTCTATCAATGGTAAATGATTCTCTGAATCACCCCTAAAATCTAATGCACAAAAGCTTATTAAACAATATGCTAAATCTCAATTGAGTATTAAAGTATTATGCATATTTCTCTAGAGCCATGATATAAATTAAGCATCTTTATTCAAAAAATCACTTTTAGAACTTCATGAAATCTAAAAATTTAATGAATTTATAATTGGCCAATTTTTTCATAAAAAGGTACTTCTAATTGGGAGGAATATACAAATTTAATTTATCTATAACTATTCATATTGAATCATGCCTTATTGAAATCCTAAGTAGTCTATTAATGAAATAAAAAACATTTCCCACTTCCATTTCAAAATTAGTAAGAATTGTAATGACTTACCAGGCTTTTACTTCTCATTCTTAACCTGTTAACAAATAAGCCATCTATTAAATCATTTATTAACATCTCTTTTCATACTTGGCCATTAGTATCTATATCTCAATTCTTTATACATCATATTATTTCCCAAGTAGATGAATAAATGGAGTTATGAGCCTTAAATAATAACAATTACTTAAGTTATTGGTGAGTTATTATACATAACATCTCTTGGAATCTTAGTATATTATGCTCATTAAGGATAAAGTTAGGTTCCCATCCATCTCTAATTTTTTTAAACAACTTTTGATATTTCTCATCTTAGTTTTAATTTTCTTTGATGGAATCAAGTCAATTAAGCTTCATGAAGAGTTAAAAAACCAAGAAAATATTTTTATTTACAACTCTTTCTATATGCAACCTAATAATCTTAAAAAAAGTTTAGTTTCTGATCAAGCTATCTCATAAGAGAATGCTTAATAGCCTTCATATCTAATGAATTAGTAAAACCAAAGGCTTTACTTGCATAATAATTTATGATTAGCTCATAATATTTAATAAAGTCCAAGCATCTCCTCTATTTAAGGTTTAAAAAGGTATTTCAAGTTTCTATGATTAGTAAATACCTCATATTTATCTCATATAAGTAATGTCTTCATATTTTTAAAGCAAAACGTATGGCAACTAATTCTAAATTATGCATTAAGTAATTTTTCTCATAAAATTTTAGCTGTTTAGAAGCAAAAGAAATAACTCTATCATGTTGCATTAGCAACCTTTAGAGTGAAGCATCACTAAATATTTGATATTCATTAAACCCTTCTTAGTAATTTTGGATTACCAATTTTTATTTTTTAACTTATGAAACTATCTTTAGAATAAACATCCCATTCAGATTTTATCACTTTTTGTCTTAATTGTTTTAGTGGTGATGTCATTTGGGATAATCCTTACACAAATTCTAGTAATAGTCGACTAGAGTCAAGAAAAATCTAAATTTCTAAAACAAAAGCAAGCTTTGACCAATCTGCAATGGTCATTATCTTCTATGGATCAATACATATCCCTATTACATTAATTAGCCTAAAAGTATCACTTGAGACACTAGAGTTCACATTAAAAAAATTTACATAAAGTTAATTTTCCTTAAATATCTATAACACCATGCACAATGGAGTATGTGCTATTCTAGGAACCTAAAGTACACTAAAATATCATCTATAAAAATAATCATAAATTGATATAAAAATTTCTTAAAAATTATGTTTATTAAATTCATAAAAGCTAAAGGGCTAATAATATCTGACACCCCATAACTAGTAAAAAAAAGCCATTAATTCGTGGCAATGGATATTTATTCTTAATAGTTAATTTATTTAATACTTGGTAGTTTATACATATTCTTATATTGCATTCTTTCTTTTAGACAAAGAAAATAAGTGCTCCCATTGGGCACACATAGAATAAAACTATTGTCTAATAATTCTTAGAGTTGAAATTTCAACCCTACCAACCCTAAAAGTGTCATTCTATATAGAGCTCTGGACATAAGCTTAGGTTATAATATTAGTTAAATCTCAAACCTAATTTCTCCATCAAGAGTGAGTCCAAGTAACTATTTCAAAAAGACATCTAAACACTGCTACATCCCAATTCTACAAATTTGTGATTGATAGTTGCAATGACAATAAACATCTTTCACTTTTTTTAATATTTTTTTAGCCTTTAACATAGAAACGGGTAGGAATATTCTTAATTTACTAAAGAGGACCACTTCCTCTTCATATGGAGTTGATAATATAATTGACTTTTCCAAATATAATCAAGAATTGTTTTGTGTTCATACAATCAATCTATCCCCTAAATAATATCAAATTCAGATAAAGAAAAATAAGTAATTTAATAATGAATTTATTTTATACAATTTTTATTTCTTGCTAAACAAAGATTTCTACTTGAAATTCACTCTTATTAAATAATTTCACAAATAAAGGGCTACTCGTCGATTTCAATCAAACAATCAAAGTGTCTTGCATATGGTCTTTTGAGTCATTAATCATCTTGTCTTTTGAACTCACCATCTATGTGGTATAGAAAGCCAAAAATGAAAACATCATTTCATAATCTATCACTAACATATCCTTGTGTTTTAGAACAATCAATTTTTCTCTCATCTTTTTCTTAATGGATAAGGGAACATACCACTTTTTAATGTTTGATTTCCCATTATTAAGCAACTTTTGAAATGGGTGGTGGTGAGATTCCTATCACAAAATGATAGCCCCATCTAGAAACAAAAGAGTAGTTAACATTTTTCACATCCTCTAAGGAAGTTATTCCATCAAATATCTTGCTTATTTTTTTTATTTAGCCAATTCTATGTTTCTAAAGGATTAGACCATCCTAAAAAATGTGGAAATTGAATTCTATAAAATTTTTCTATCAATTTTTTGTATGAAAACTTTCATTGGGGATCATTGGTTCTGAGAGAGAAGAAATGTAATTGAGCAAGAGGACTATGCTCCATAGACCTTCTAATTCCTCTCCCCTCCTTACATTGGCATGGAACCTTGCTCTCTCTAAACCCTTTATAGTTCTTTTCCTTTGATCTAGAATTATGTCAGTCTCTTGAACATTAAAAAATTCAACTTTGTAATAAGAAGGTAGCAAATATTATAACAAATATAGCCACGTGCATGATAATCTAGTGTCCTCACTTAAAAGCCCATGTTAAGATCTCAACCTTGGGCATTAATACTACTTTGTCATGCTTTGCATTGCTTAACATTAAATAAACTAAATAAAATACCATAATATATCAAAGTAACAAGTAAAACAATAATATATAATAATATCTCAGGTACATAATTCAAAAATATTGAGTGGAGATGACAAAAAACATCACAAATTAAAATATCCTCTCACAAGAGATCCTTTGTTATGACCTCTAGGAATCCTTAATTTTGCAAATATCTACATCCTAATATAAATATAAGTTGTAATGAAATTAATGTATTTAATAGGAAAAATATTAGCATAGTAAGTGATGTAATATGAAAATGCTAATATATATTGTGCAAATAACGATGTAGTAAATATAAATGCATGGTATCAATGAAAGATTAAAAAAATTAGATCACTATATATATTCTCATATGTATCATACTTATGTATATATATAACTATCTCATAGTACTAATATTATATATTACTTATATCATCTTTTTTTTCTCTTGCTTTCTTATTTGTCTCATATTATTCTTATTTATGGGATCCAATAACATAATTTACTATATCATACCTTAGTGGCATTAATTGTATCTTAATACCTTTATTGGTAGCTAGCCAGGCCATCAAAGTCATGTCTTTTACCAACACCAACATTTTTCAAAGTAGAAAAAAATTTTCTTTACCCTTTATTTCTTAATATCAAAGTTCTCACAACAACAAGAATGAGATCATATGCTAACCTACATTATAGAACCACAACCCTCATTTCTTAGAATAAAGTATTCGCAATGATATTTATCTATCATGGTCCTCAATCCAAGTGCCAATGATAATGGGTTGATACCAACATATTAAGTACTCTCACGATAGTTTATAGAGAAAACCTTATAATATTTTAATTTCATCTTTCTTATTATCTTTATATACCAACTAACTTATTTAATTGACTATTTACTTTAGTTGTTTTCTTTTTATTTCATTCATTTATTTCGTGTTATACCTTTTAATACTCATAATACACAATACATATATGTATATATGTAAACATACACAAACATTCATATAACCCATGCCATCATGCCATTTCAAAGATTAGAACACATACACAATCAATCCATAGCATGCAATATACTCACATCACATTCATTTACATAAAATTTTAAAATAATCTAATACTTTATCTTAAATCATAATTATTTAATTTTTTTGTTTATAATTTATGAGTGCCCTCTTCCATGATCCCTTTTTATTTATCTTTTTCTTTTAGTTTCTGCACAACACCCATCATAATTTATGAATACCTTATATTCAAAAGCTTTCAAAATTCTCAAACTTAGCTTTAAACTTTTTTTTCTTTCTACAATCTTCAAAACTATATGTTTTCTTTATCAAAAGCATTTACAAAAATGGTTACAAAGTGTCCGTAAGATCTTTATAGAATTTGACCAAACTATCATTCATTTTCTTCTTAACTTCCCATATGTTGTTTTTATTATATTGTTCATTAAGCCCAATGCACAGTATGTTTGTTTCACTATACAATACATTCTTCTTATTTCTATTATATACTAATGAAACTGGTTGCACTATTCTTCAATCATACACCCCTAACAAATAAGTTTAACATATGAAACATTAACCCAATTATCTTATACATTATGCTTAGTGCATCTTATACTAAGGATTGAATGTACCATATGCAGCCCTCAAAATACCACTCCATGAATTAATTACATGTTACCTTCAAAAATAACGTGTTGCACTTTTTTCTCAATAATTTAAGTGTTAATGCCACTCATTGTTAGTACCTTAACATACGTTAATTAATAAATAACACATCGTTTACGTTTTTAAGAAAGGTTTGATCATACTCTTTTCTTAGTGTACAATGCAAGACTCTCAATGTACAACCCTTTAGATCAAACAGATGATTCATTTGACCCATACAAATTATTATACCCAAAATTTTATAAATCAAAAATATCTTTATAAAATACATCTAAAATAAATTTATCAGGTCAAAAACATAGTAAGAAACAAAATATTAAGGAAAGAAACCGAAAAAAGTAAGGGTGACAAAGAAAACATCTTAAATTTAAATGTTTAGCTTAATGCAACCAAATGAAAAAAAACATTGCATAATATCCAACTATTGTATAATATGAAAAGCTATAAATAACTTACTAATACAATCATTAATAATCAAATACATACTATCTTCACATACAAAAAAGCACTAATTCACATTTATAATGTACAATATAATCCCATGTATTATGGTTCTAAGTGAGCATCTAAGGAGCATTTGTATCCTAACCTGTAATGTAAGTGGGGTATTAGCATGATATGCCCAATAGGCAATTATTAGTTACTGTAATAGAATAATATGAGAATATAGTAATATATTTGATAAATAAAATATAACAAAAAGTAAAGTAAAGCATTGTCATTTGTAAATGGAAACATAGTATCCATGCATCTATACTCATATGCATCCAACTCAGGCATACTAACATCATACATTTTTCTTTCTTTTCATATTATAATCTTTTTTGTTTCTCTTTATTTCTTTCTCATCTTTTTCTTTTTATTTTCCTTTTGGACTCGAATTTTCTCCAAAAATTGCTATCCTTACTCTCATGGGATCCTTTATCATTTCATCATAATCATGGAGCCAACTCCTATGATAGTAAGAGTGAAGTTTATCTCATCATCGTTCTTTTTATTTGTTTTTTGCTTTACATGGTAAAATTTATACATAGGAAAGATATATGCAAATACACAAAGACCCATATGCCATAGTATAGAATTAGTATAAAATAAGTTGTTCATTTTTTATTTGGATTCTAGCCAATCTTTTCTAAAAACTAAAAAGAAGATTGGGCCAAGTTTAATTGCTATCGATTAAACTAATAAGAATTACTGAACTATGCGAGCTTCTTTTGTTATATCTGGCTTATCTACCAGGTTGAAATCGAATTTGATTTCTTTCCATATTTCACAAGCGGTAGCTAATTCAGGGCTCCATTTACTAGCTTTACGAATAATATCATTATCTTCAAGAGCAAGATGACGTCCCTCATTACAAGCTAGCACACATGCTTCTAAAACTCTTACAATGTGATGGCCCCATCTCTAAGTGAATGTGATAACATGAGTGATGTTTATCTTATCTATTAAATTGTTAGAAGATAGAGTCATAAAGAGAATGTTCTATCTCATATTTTTTTCATTCTCATGACTTATTAGATCAATAAATAATAACAACTTTTTTTTCACTTATTTTTGTTTATTATTTTTTCTTTCTTATAATATGTTATGATTTATAGCCTTATAGGTTCACACATTTAATTACATACTTCAAAGTAATAATGTGTTGTCATGAAATCAATAGATATGTAAATGACTTCAAGTCATATAGATTTTCATATCCACATGTATTCTATAGTAATAGTCAAGGAATTTGACAACCTACTTACAACACAATTATTTAGTGTCTATTTAATAGCCCTGAGATGCCTCCTTTATTGTTTCCCTTTTCTCCTACCTTCTTTTCTCTTTTTTTTTTATATAATTCACAATACATTTTGTCAATACTAGTTTAGTTTTTATTTTTAAATTTTGAGAAAATTAATGTGATTGCTCTTCTATTTTGGCATCTTTTAATCTCCAAAAGGACTTAAGTTTGTTCTACTCCAACACCTCACTCTTCCTCTACTCAAGTTCTCATTTTCTTTCTTTTAACTTTCTTCACTCATCGATCTAAATCCAAATCAAAGGCTTAGAGTTGAGGGCTTATCCTTTATTAAATAAAAATATTAATTTAATATTAATTTTTTTTATCTCTTAATAACTTTAAAAATTCATAAAAAAATCAAATAACCTTTATTAAAGCTTTTGCAATGATATGTTCAAATCTTGGATTTGTTCACTAGTATATTGTTATACTTTTTAAGGTAAAGACTCATCAATAATCCTCAGGTTCTAAATCTAAAATACATAAATCCAATAAATGAAACTTTATTTAAAAGGTAATTTTGGGGTTAATTAAATGGGCTATCAAACATATAATATGCTAGACACAATACAAAACTACATATTAGAATTCTTAACCCATATCCAATCCAAACAAAAATAAAAAATGAATAGCCCAAAATACATAAAAATAGCATCCTTAGGAAGGGAAATCTTAAATAAACATATATTTCTCAACCCTTTTGATGAGAATGGAGATCTAAGCTCTTCTCAACCTTTTCTTCTTCCATAACTCAAAATCTTCATTCTATGGTTGCAATTGAAGTAGAGCCTTGCTGTGAGAACTTCTTTCTTCTCTCCCCAAAAACTCTCCTCCTTCTCCTTCCCCTCGATGTTTCCTCTTATGCAATTCATATTAGCTGAGAAAGGTAGAGGATAAGAGTTATATAATACTTTTTTGTTAATTAATTGAATTAATAATTCCAATAAAAAGTTCATCTTTGAAAAATTTTAAAAATTACAAATGATGTCAAAATTATTAAATTATATTTATATGAACTGAAACCTTCTCAATGTCATGTTCAAAAACACCACTCTACAACTAGCAACATTGCACATTTTTTGAGATGTATGAAACATATAAATTTCTCAATTTTAAATATACACAACCCAAAGAAAATGCTATATACACAATCACCAACACATTTTCATAATTAAAAATTTATCCTATCAGATAGCATCACATTTAAGAAGTCCTAATTTTACCAATGTCTATGATGCTGAAGACAAAGTATGCTAATAATTCTCTCTGGAGTTGGTTGAATGATCAGATCAATCCCTCAAACAAGTGTCAAAACTAGTGTTTGGTAATGTCCTCCAATAGTTAGACCAAGAGTCTACATTGGCTATCATTTTAAAAAGTAAACAAGTTGATGATCCCCTAAAGTCTAATAAATTGGTTGTCTAGATTAATAATGCCATCAAATGTTTGGAAGGTGAGAGTGACTTAGTTCATTGGAAGGTTGTTTATCCTCAAAGATGTAGTAATTGTAAATGACTATTTAGTTACATTCATCTTAAGGAGAAATGAGATAGTGATCAAATGATTGAGTTCCTTAATACAAAATAGATTTGTTAGATGATTAACAAAGTCAACATTATTAGGCTGGCTAATACTTATGTCTAAGTATAGTAAGTTGGTCCTTATGAATGGACAAATGTTGAAAAAAGAAGCCTAGTAAGGTAGATGTTAAGGCAACCAAATTTAGTTGGATTGAAGATCTAGGGTGGACAAAGCAGAGCGGAATCAAGTACACTAATAATTCAAAGAAGAACAAATAATGCCCATACTAGAAGAGCATGCATAGGAGACATGTACCAAATAATGCGAAAAAGAGCCATTTCAACAGATAATGACAAGAAAGTGAGTAATAAAGATTAAATATTTTTCATAACATTCATCACCTTGACTCGACTTTATAGTTTTATCTTCTTACCTAGTTACCTCTCAATCTCTTTAATTTACTATAAGTGCATTATTGAATTGAGACTTATCATATAATATACAAATATAATTGTAAATACATTGACAATAAAGTTGAATTCAAACACATGCATAGACATTGGTTTCACATGCATTTTACAATCATCGCTATATTGAGAAATCTAGCTAATCAATAAAAGAAAAGATGCATACGTACAAAAAAAATAAAAGTAATTGATAATACAAAAAAAAACTAACAATTGAAGAGAGAAAAATCTTAAGTGTCAAGATCGAAATGTTCCAATCATTCTTAAAATGACAGGGAAATGCTTGCTTGTACAATAATTCCGTACTAATGAAAATAATTATAAAAAATTGTAGCCGTTAAATGAAAAGTTGAGAGTTGAGAGAACTTTTCTCAAATGTTTTTTTCTTTTCGCACTAATACATGTATTGATTAAAAACAGATGAGATCGAATTAATATTAAATCTATATCACTTAGGTGCTTTTAGAACGTAATATTAGTTGTTAGAAAAACAAGAGATAAAAATAAAAAAAAAATTAAGGAAAAGTTAAATGCTCGATGAAAATAGAAAGCTAACCTGTTCAGTAAAAGACCTAATCAAATGACAAGATTTCAGCATTGGAAAGAGTCCGACCATTTCAGCAACCAAACCTATCCTGATGAGTCAAAAAGAAATAAAAAAAATCCGAAAAGAACATGCCACCAATCTTTTGCAAGAAGAAAGACACGTGTGACACAAATACGAAACGAGTAAATTGATTAATAATATAAATAATCACTAATTAAAATGACAAAATATATAGAATATTTAAACATTATTTTTCCCTTGTATCAGTATTTATAATTTGAAGAAGCTAATTGCTTCCTTTGGCATCTTCTTGTGGTTTTTTTGTATTCCATTGATATAATCAATGAAAAGATCGACAAAAATTAGTTTGTTTTTTAATTGCGTCCGAATATTTATGCCGCAATTAAGCAAAATTCCCATCAACTGAACTCTACGTTTGAAGTCGACATTATGAAACAACGTCATCATTGTCCCAAAAGAAAAAAAAAACGAGTTTAAACGTGTGGATATCATTACTTAGTATTCTTCAATTAATAAAACTATTATAATTTGATAAACTGAAACATTTAAAGCCACTATCAAACCCTATTAAAAAAATTGCATCACATGAATTCATGTGGATGATAAATAATCTCGAAAAAAGACAACATACCATGTAAAAATTTATGTAAATTAAAAAAAGATAAAAAATATTAGTATAGTTATTAATCTTTATTACTATAATACTTATTTATTTTTATATTTTTATTTTGAAATGTTATCTATATAACACGACTATACATGATTGTTTGATATTATTTTACTAAGCTTATAACAACAACTCAACTAATATTTTGACTAATCTTTGAGATAATTTAGATACATATCACAAAACATTAAAAGAATAATAAGAGGAGATAATCACTTAATATGGATAAAAGTGATTCTTTGTATTTCAAGAAAAAATATTATTATAGTTTGGTATAAAAAAACTATTACATTGAATCTAATCTTTTAATAAATTGTTAACGGTTAAATCGATGACATCGTGATATGGTCACCACAAGGCGACATTAGAGTAGTTAGGCACCTAGGGTGGGAAACAAAATTAATGTAAGCTAAACCTAGGTAATTAGATACTTGCCATAAGAGAGTAGCAAAGAAAAGTAATTCACTAAGTTATGTGAACTTTGTAGACAATCATAGTGGAGAGCACACATATTTATTTTTTATATAACTTGTTCCATTTACATATTTAACGTACATATTGCTATGATGTGTATGATATGTAATTTATAAGTATAAATATAAGGATATATGCTAAAACTTCTTAAATGTATAATAGGATATGGGAATCTTGTTATACAAAATGAAATAGTGAGTTCAAATAAAAAATTAGAACTAATAAAACCATATTAAGAGGAGAGGGATCCATGAATTTTAGATATGATTATAAGGATGCAATCTTAAAATGGGATAGCACATAGTGGAGAAAGGAGGCAAATTAGATTATATCTAGTGGATCATTTGGTGAAACAATTCTTAAAATATCATCCACTACGTTTTGTGGACATTATTGATGGCATGAAAGCAAATGAATAGTTAGAGAGGATTGAGATCCTATTTGATAACATGCCTAGCCAAGAAAAGAAGCTTTCACTTATAGTACTCACCCTTGACGGTGCTGCTAATCATCATTGATGCGTAAAGACTCCACTTGGAAGGCATGACTAATCAAAATATTTCTTGGAGATAGTATTACCACACCATTTAGAAATGGTTTGTTCCATAATCCATAATGAAAAAGATCTAGAATAAACTAATAAGGTTGTTATAAAAGGGACAAATCATTACTAAATATGAATAGAAGTTCAATATGTTGGCAAGTTATGTACCTAAATATAATGGAAACTAAGAAAAAAAAGTTAAATGTTTAAACAATACTTACAAGGTTCAATTGGGAGCATCATGAAAATAAGGTACTTCACATCTTACAAGGAGTTAGTGGAGGCTAGATGATAAAAAGAACAAGATTAAGCTATTATGGATGCTAGAAAAGAATATGAAAAAGGTAAGACACATTTCCACTAAGAGATTAGTAGAAGTTCAAGGGAAAATGACAATTAATTTAAGATCACAACCTTCTTTAGGATCAGGAATAGAGGAGAAGTCTAAGTGTAAAACTAGTAAAATAAATCACTAGGGCTAATGTAATAAAAAAGGATGCCATAAAATGCTTTTCTTGTAAAGAAATTAGACAAGTTGCTTTAGATTTTCCATGGTTCATGGGAATCTTCATTGGTGGTGGCAAAGCCAATGATAGAGATTTTGTTCTTAGAGGTTCTACTATGGGAGGACCAAATTATAGTTCATTAGTTAAAGAAAAAAGAATATGTTTTAACTACTCAAAATCAAATGAAACATCTAAGGATTTATATGATCACACAAAGAGATGCTCCATCTTCTATTGATATTATCATAGGTAATCTATTATTAAAAAATAAGCATGTAAAAGTTCTTTTTGAATGTGGAGCAACACATTCATCCATATCTACTACAATGATTCCATTCCTGTCAGTCGACCATCGCTTGTTAGATAATTCTTTTCTAGGTACTTTACATATAGGAGATTAGGTTAAAGTAAACAACTATTAGAGATAGATTGGATCAAGCTCAAAATACAAACTAAGATCTATTCGAGAAACTTTATAAGGAAGAAACTTAGTAGCAGCAAAAAGAGTAAAATAGTTAAAATAAAGAGTTAAAAGCACCAGATATTTTCATGCCTTAGTAAAAGGAAAAGGTCAAGGCCTAGCATAACTAGAATTACAAACTTAAATTTCAAATTATGCAGGCAGAAGCTAGTATAGAAAAGAGCAATGGAGTTTTTCCATTCCTTGCTAAAAATTATTTCTTTAAGGATGTTTGCTTTATCAAATCTTTTTCAGGATGTTTGTTTCACTAAACGTTGGAATATTATAACGTAAGACCTACTTGAGATAGCACAAATTTCTTAGTTGGAAATCCAATTCCTGAAAGCCTAGCAAGTGTAATTCTAATTAATCCTCATACCAAAATATAACAACCTATCTAAATTTCAAGAATTCAAACCCTTAAGTGAGTGCAATTTTTGTGACTAAATTTCTTTGCAAATTTTTAGCCATTAAATTCTAGTCAATCTTTCCAACTATCATTTCCTCAGAGCAATCAACAATCACTAAAGAAAGAGAAATTTCAAATAATATTCTTATTTTACAAGACTTAATGAAGTCAATTAACAAAAAAATTAGTGAAAGAAATTGTATAATCAAATTAAAATTAAAAATGCCTTCGATATTATCTCCTGAGAGTTCCTAATAAGGGTCTTAAAAAGATTTGAATTCTTCTACAAGTTCATAGGATTGATTTAAAATATCAACAATAGCACTTGGTTATCAATTATAATAAATAATACTCCTAATAGCTTTCTTTTATTTGTCAAGAAGCCTGTAACAAGGCAATCCAATTTCTTTTTGCAATGAAAGCTTTCAATAAACCTTTTAGAACTTAATTTGAGAGCAAAAAAATTACATTAAGTTACTAATCAAGGTTGTCCATTAATCACACATCTTATTTATATAGATGACATTATTGTATTTAGTAGGGGATACCTAAGATCCATCAAAGCAACTCATAGCTACCTACCTAAACAAATTCTAACAATCAATAGACATGTAAATAAACTTACAAAAATCTAAATTATATACAATAATTAATATGAAAACTATTATAAATAATAAGATTAACAAGGCATTAAGCTCTAAGATAAGTTACATGGACATTACATATTTAGGATGCCCAATTTTTAATGATAACAAGAAGCTCAGATATTTCCATAAGCTAAATAAAAAATTACAAAGCAAAGTCATAAAATGGAAGAAAAAAACTCTTATTAAGAGGAGAAAGGTTGATTCTTGATAAGCAAGTATTAATTTAGTCATATCTTACACACTAATGATAATATATTTCCCAAAGTAAGTTATAAACATATTAGAGTAAATTATGAATAATTTCTTATAGGGGGATTATGAGGATAGTCACAAACATCACTAGGCAAAATGGGAGAAGCTGAGTGCTCTTGTTGAAGAAAATGAATTAGGAATCTAGAATCTTAATAAAATAATATTGGCTTACTTAATGAAAAGAAATTAGAAATTGTTGTCTAGGAAGTCCTTATGGATTAAATTTATGAGGTAAATATTTAAGTATAACAAACACAATCAAAACATTAGGCACTTCAAAAAACTTAAAAAAGATTAGAGCTTTAACAATAAGCCCAACATTTAGATCAATAGTAACTGATATAACATATTAGAAAGTAAGGATGGAGAATTGAACTTAAAATTAGTTTGGAATGTTATTAAGAAAAAGGATTTTAAGAACAATACTTCGAAGAGAATTTTGGATGAAAAATACTCAACTAAGATGTCAATGCTAGTTTGGCAAATTTTTAACGATGTTAGCATTTCTCAGATCAGCTAAAAAATGAACATTCATCTTGCTTCCAAATGTCCATCAACCACACATTTTTAGATGATTATCTAGGCTAAGATACTTAGAACTTCTATGATGAAGCTCTTGAGGTTAAAATTTAAATAAAACAATCAATTAATACTCTTCTCAACAAATAGTGGGAAGCTACATTAGGTAGTCCAACTTATCATGGAGTAATGTAATTCATTCCTTTTTAATATGATAGAATATATGTGAAGTTAGAAATAAAACATTATACTAAAAAGTAAATGCTTTAGTGCCAAGTATTGCGTTCAACATAAACTCTCAATACTTAATACTTTCATGTGCTTTCAATTCCTATAAATTAAGCACAAAGATACACTACTTCAATGGGATTAAATCCACCATTCATTGAAATGGCTATTAAATGCATTAATAAGATCTAATAGATTTCACCTTTAGCCAATCAAGTTAAAGATAACATTCATGCCAATACAAAATTTAGCAACACTTTAGTTAGAGCAATCATGAGAGATCATCATGGTACAATCATCTATGCTTTCTCTAAAATAATGTCTAATTTATGTTCTACCAACAACTTTTTAGAGTATTTGAAAATCAATATGTTAGTGTTTGAAGTATAATATCATAAAAGAAATTATTGATATGGATTATGAGGAAGCTTCTATAATGATTATAAGTACTTACAAAGCATATTGAAGCATCATAGAAATCAATCATCAAATTCAAAATTACATATTGTACATGTCTATCTCCTAGAATCTGTAGGAAAAAAGCTAACAAGGTGGCTCATTCCCTTGTTAAATCTGTTTTGAATAAAAAAAGTCACATGTCAAAATCTCATCAACTTTGTAAACGCATCAAAGCTCTAATTCAACTAGAAAATGCAAGTAGTATTCCCTATCTACATACTTCATACAAAGTTCATAAGATAATCATACAAGAGCCACTCCATTATGATGTTTAAGCATAATTTTAGAACTCAACAACCTTTTATTTCATTTAGTATTATAGCTAAAGTTGTACACAAACATTTTTTTAATCAATTTGCTATGCTAACTCAACATATTATGTGAAGGTGTTGTGATCAATAATCTTATTAATACAAAGTCAAATTATAAGGTACTATTCATCTCAATATGTGGGTACTTTTTTTGGTACTATTCATAATAGTAGGTCATTGGATGATTATGATTCTCATTTTGGCTTTGTACATCCATTCAAAGTTATTATTACTCAAGTTCTTCATCACAATGATATAAAATCATTGTAAGCATTCGTTAGAACTCAATCAATATTGATACAACACATCATAACTTGGTATTCCAACATAAGAGTAGTATGAAATTGGACCACTGTTCATCTAGATGCTTATAGTTATTAGGATTGTCTCATTCTTGTACTTCAAATATAGATGAATATTATTATTTAAATCAATATACCTTCATTCTATTACAACACAACCTTAGTCATAGCATCAAACAAGTACATTAGAGCATATCAATTTACACATTCTCATCTTTGTATGATGTCAATCTATTTGTGGGGTTCATATTATTATTGCATTTGGGTCCCATTGGTGTGGCATGCCATGCAATGCCACCATGACCAATAATCTCCATGCCTTTCATAACACAATTATGTACTAACATCAAGTAATGAAAATTATTTTTTTTAAAAAAAAATTTATATGATAGATTATGCATTCCAATTCACTAGTAGCTTACACAATTGTTATTATGTAAAGCTCATAACTCTATGTATTTAATCCATCTTAGAAATGATAAAATGAATCAATAATTAAGTTAGATGTATGGGTGTCTTAAGTATGAAAAGAGATGTTGCATAATAGTTAAGAAATGCATTGTTTGCTAGTATGTTGAGGTTGAATAATAGAGGCCCAATGTAACATTGCAACACTTACCAATTCCTAAATAGAAATAAAAATGTGTAACACTGGATTTTATTGTTGGACTACTTAGGACTCTAGTAGGGCATGACTTAATATAGGTAGTTGTAGATTGATTGACTAAGTTTGTACATGTTCAAACCTTATTTGAAAAGAAATTGACTCATATTTATGTTCAACAAGTAGTGAGGTTACATGGTATTTCAAAAATAATTATTTTTAATTTATATCCTAAATTTACACCATAATTTTAGAGAAATATGCATCAAACTTTTGGTAATCAATTGAGGTTTAGCACACCCTTTGATTGTTAAACTAATAAAAAAATTCATAGAATTACAAAAACTCTTAAAGATTTTATTTGACTTTGTGTGCTAAACTTTGGGGCTAGTTGAAATAGCCCAATTATCAATGATAGAATTTACTTGTAATAATAACTATTAAGCTAACATTAGGATGACTCATTGTGAAGCCTCACTTGGAAGAAAGTGTTATTCCTCTATATATTGATTTGAGGGTAAATAGAGGAAATTGATTGGATCAAATTTTTTTAAGAAAGCAATAAAAAAGATAAGAATAATTAAAGATAAGATGCAAATTATTCAAGATTATTAAAAGAAATACTTTAATAAGAAGTATGAGAATATTAAATTTTGAGGAAGTGATCATGTCTTTCTTAAACTAAGCTCTGTGAAAAGGATTATTAGAGTTGATAGGGTAAACAAATTGTGACCCAAGTTTATAGGGACATTTTATTTTAGAAAGAGTTGGTCATGTTACCTATAATGTATCTTTGCTACCACAGATGGCTGGTGTGCATGATGTTTTTTATGTCTCTTTATTTAGAAAATATGTTCCTTATTTATCTCATGTTATTTGAAGTGGCTCTAAGAAAATTAACACTGCCCAAACCAATATATCATATAAGGAATAAGTTATAAAACTTTTAGCTAAGCAAGATAAGAGATTTAAAAAAAAGTTACTCCTATGATCAAAGTATTTAAGAATAATCAAATTAAAAGAAAAGTAACATAAGAAGCTAAAGTTAATATGATACACGAAAATTCAAAATTTTTTAAAATTTTGTGATGAAATTTTAATAAGAAAAATTGTGATAGCCTGAATATTTTATTATGAAATACCAAGATATTTTTGCAATTGATATTATTTGATGTATTTTTAATTTTTTTTTTTGAGAAATTGATGAGTTTGTTTTGGTGCATCTAAAAATATGTGTCATGATGTTAGGAACTAGTTTGGTATTTTGAATAATATATTAAGAAGAGGTCACAACAAACAATTTATCAATATGAATTTATAATTTTTAGAGATAATTTTGATTATTTTGAAAATTAACAAAGAATAGAATTATTATTAGAATTTTTAAATTACATAAATCCTTTTATTAGTAAAGGGATTATAAAATCTACTCGAATCTTAAACCCTTTGCTTTTGGGTTGTTACGAGGGTTCTTAGAGGAGAAAGGAGAAGAAAGCTTGGGAGAGGGAAGGAGGTTAATTAGTGCATAAAGATCTTGAGGAGTTGTATCAAGCAAAGAAGAAGCTTGGAGAAATGTGGAAACTCCTTGAGCTTGAGGGGATAAGGAGTTAGGAAGGGTTGACTTTTATTTGAATCCTAGATTAAGTACAAGTGTGTTGCTACTTGAGATTTACCTTCTTAAGGATGCTTATGAGTCATATTTTGAGCTACTCAAGTGTTAGTTTGTGATTGGATGAATGTGGGTCAAATTGGATAAGTCGCAACATTTCATCTATGTCTTGTGTATTAAATAAAAAGGTCAAATGTATTGAACATATGGCTTAAATAGATCATGCATTAAGGGTTGTGAATGGTGTGCTAGGTTTTGTATTTAGGACTAACATTTTTCCTCAAAGGAATAGATGATATGTTATTTTCTAAATGTATCATACATTAAAGCCATGAAACATGAGAAGTTGTTGGACCTTGGTTTTCCAAGAAAAGTGGATTAAACACTAATATTGACCACTATGATTATCTTAAGCAAGGTGAGCTAGAAATTATCTATTTATTTTAATTATGGTGCCTATGAAGAGAATATGGTATGTTGAGGCAAAAATATTATACATTTATCTTCAAGAGTGGAGTGCTAAACTTGAAGTAATTTATTTTGGCAATGTGTAGTATCCACAGAGCTTAATCTATTATATGTTAAGGCAAACAGAGGGTACATTAAAAGGGATTATGAATACTTTTGTAGTAGGATTTTAAGAATTTAATAGCTTGTCTATGAATTCTTTTGATAAGAAAAATAAGCAATTTTTTATAAGAAAGAAAGAAAGAAGTTTTAAATAAAGCTATTAAGAACTTGGAAGTTTAGTGTTTAAAACGTAAGAAAAATCAATAATTATGATAATTATTATGCAACTAATGAAAGAAAGAGATAAGAGAAAATGAAAATCATATAAAAGGCTTCTTAATATCAAGCAAACAAACTGAGTAATTATGATTTAAGCAGACTAATTATTATCTTAAAATAATATTATAAGATATAATATGTTGTGAGCATATTCTACAACATTAAGAGATTTGAAATATATTTTAATATATGAGTTATATGTTTATATATATATATATTTATTTTATGAGTATCTAAATAAAAATAAGAAAGAGAAAAGATATAAATAAAAGAGAATGATTGATTTAATGAAAATGAGAAAATGATGAGACATTCTTATGTCTTTTCTTGCAATTATCTTATATGATGAGATCACCCTTATTATCATCATCTTGATTTAAGACCACAATAGAAAGAGACAACTATGATTGATACTTCATAAAAGGTGATACTAGGTAATGATTATGTGATTAAGGTGACATATGACTTCATTCTTGGTATAGAGAGTGATTTGATTATAGGCAATGATAAGAAGAGACCTATTTTTATTAGTATTTTACTACAGGTTAGTGGTGACAAAGATGATTTCAATAGCTTGGCTAACTATCGATGGAAGCCTTAGTTTTGATTAATGTCATAGAGATATGATATGTATAAGATTCTAAAAATTATGGATAATGGTAACATAGGAAAATCAAGATCTTAATAAAGAAATGACAAAGATGAAAAAATAAAAAAAGAACATAAATAAAAAATAAGAAAAAAATTATATGAGTACTATATGATATTAGTATTATATAATTGTTATATATATGCTTTGGTATGATGTATATTAGCATATATATAAGGATTTAACAAATTTATACATTTTTCAAATGTCATATATTCTTATTTATTGTTTTATTATTATTTATTAATTACATATTATATTTTTATACTATTTTATTTGCTTTAGGTATTAGATTTTTGTTGAGCATATTATGATTATTGTCTAATTATATTATAAGTTTAGATACAAATAATCACAAAGTTAAGATTCTTTAGAGGTCTTTAACATAGGACTCAATGCGTGAGAGTATTTTATTTTAGAACTCTACTAGGAATTTTATATGAGAGAAACATGTTTTATCTATATGATAGACGATATAGAAGAATACTACTTTAGCCTTTGTTATTATATGAAAGTTATGCGACTATGTGAGAAACTATTAATCAATTGGTTCATTTGTTGTGATGTATAGATTTGTGATATTTTTTGTATCCTCTTCTGATTTTAAATGACATGCTCAAGATTATTGTTGTATGCTCTATTGTTATCTAGTAATTTGGTATTTGGAGTTTTTTTTATTAGGTTTTACTTATTAAACATGAGTCATTGTATAGCATTGGAAATTCTAAATAAGTACATATGTCATACTAAACATACCTAGATCATATATAACTGACACAATAATTGGTGCAACTAACAATAAAGGTAAAGCATATCTAAACTAGGTACTCCTAATGATATCTCTCATTACACTATAGTAATCCCATCCTATGTCTCATCTTATCTTAAAAGTGTTAAGCCATAATACAAGATAAACCAACCATTATTGATAAATGGCAAAAACTATGTAACATATATATATCAAACAAGCATACTTAAGTCATGTTGTTTTTTAAGTTAAACAAGAATAACAAGAAATATAATATGTAAATAACATATGAACAACATGAAATTTAAAGACTGATTTCTTTATTTCCTTTCTAAAACACCTAATCTCTTTTTTCAAAACAATAATATAAAATCCTTTTCACTTTTTCTTTATTCATTTCACTTTCTCTTTTAGTTGGTTCTAAGACAAAGGCTTCTAGTGATTCGATTTAGTTCAGTTTTTACCCACATGACATGTCATTTTTGATGATAGCTCCAATTCCAAAATACTTTATTTCACAATGAGGTTTTCAATTAATTAAAGTACCATATCTAGAACAAACCATTCTTGATAATCGCTCTAATTTTGGAACATATCATTCTAAATTGAAAATTTCAAGTTTTCTAAGGTGTTTCCTTATCCTTTTTAACAAATTATTATTTTACTCTCATTCTATTTTCTTTATTTTCCCTTTTTTGATTTGCTTTAGAAACAATTATTAACATTTTCACAATTCACATTTCATAAGTTAGACACCCTTTTTTAAAGAAGTAATATAAATATCATGAATGAGTCAAAATAAGAATATATCATGTTGGATTGAAAATAAGCATATATCATGTTAAAATAATAATTGGCAAATATCACAAAAATATGAATAGTAATCATCCTCAATTTTGATTCATTTCTTATTTGAGTCATTAAGTTAGTAGTACATTAACCAAATACATATAGGGCACAAACTCTTCTTAGTTGTTACAATGCTTCTATAGTACTTGCAATGATGATTTTTTCACACATAACTTTTTAATAATAATAGTTTTCACTTTTTAGGTGTAATAAAACTTATACACTAATCAATGTACTTAGCTAACCACCTTTCATTTCTTAGGCTTGACATTCAAACTAAGAGTTATGATTCCTAAATTTTATCATCATGTTCATGGTGTGTTACTTAAAATAAATCATATTCTTTACTATCTAGTCACTTAGTTGATATTGAGTTGGCTCAAAATAAGTTGGGGTAACCCACAAATCACACTAGCATGTATATAGTGTTAAAGCAAAGCTATAAACCAATAAATCCATCCATATATGGTACCAATGAAATAACATAACTCATATTTAATAAAAAAGTTTCCAATGTAATGTAAGTAAAAAAATACATAAGATACTAACATCCAAGTCTATGAATAATACAGTTCAATGTCCATCAAAGTATAATATCAGAGTTATAAAGAAATACATCACTACCAATAAATCAAAGATGAAAGTAAATTATTGAAACTATTAAATGCACCACAAGACCCTAAACATTAGCTCTTAAGAAAACTCCTATCTCCTTAAACCTACATGTAAAAGTAATAAGGAATGAGTTAGAGCTCAGTAATTAATCCTCAAGTCATATATAATAAACATGGAATAACAAGATATTATAAAAAATTTAAACAAGTAGAGTATAATTAATACCATGATTAAGAATATCATTTAATATTATATTAAACTACCTAATTAAAATACTAATGATTATATCAATCATTAGTCCCAATGACATAACTTCCAAAATAATATTTGTTTAACATTCATAAGGAACTCTCAATCTCTATTATAGTTATGATCATAACATAGTCTTAATTGTGTAATATGACAAATTGGATGATCAATGTCCTACAAGAAATATGCAACTCCCTCTAATCCCTCATAATAATGTCACTTGGTTTAGCACTCTTATCTCATTATATGATTAAGAACATCCAACCATAATGAATTACCCATGATCCATCAGAAGTCCTTAATATGCATGTCACATTACCCACCCTATGTTCTAGAACATATCAAATGTTCTCTTAAAAAGGCTCATGTGCTTGTGACACTTGGCCACACTTAGAGTCTCTTACCACATGATCTGATATGCCTTCTACAAGCTTAAACAAACACAAGAAAAAGTTACCTCTATATGGAACTTATGGTACAAAATAATAATAGTCTTTAACCATTTGATCTAAAATCACTCCTATAAGCTCAATCAATAATGAGAAATTATTATTTCTTTAATTTTTGAGAGTTTTAATGTATGACCTATTAATTATGGCTTAAAGGTCCCAATCTTAAGATCTATTACATCCTATATCTTAACTTAACTTAAACCAACTTATTTTCTATATGTTCATTGATCAAGTCTACAAATATCCATTATTCAATTATTCATAAGATTTTCTCCACCTAAATCCATTATCTAGGATTTCCAACTATTATTAGAGAACCTTATGATTTTTTATAAGTCTTAACTCAATTATATGAGGTTTCCTATTTATTATCTATGGTAATCTAGGATTTTCTCTAAATCTTAACCTTATTATCTAGGCACCCTATCAAGCCTAGATGTTACCTAATAATTAGTTTTTATGCTTAACTTTATTTAGGATCCTATCTAGGAGAAAATTCCTTATCAAGCTACCCTTGAGCTTTCACTCAGGCCCATATCTTTGGGTTTACCCTTAGGTACATTATCTATTATAGTGATCAATTTTATAAGTTTAAGTTCACATGAGTTTCACTAATAACTCACACATTTTACGAGAAAACCTAAGACACTACATCCTTCTAAAGCTCTCTTAAGCTACACATGTCTCCTATACTATCATATAGGATGTCAACCCATGTCTTAAGAGACTAAGGCCACTCATTGTATTAACTAAGAAATCAAGCCATGCATAGAACTAAGCCATCATCATAATGACAACTAGCTTCTTAGTCAAGCTTAACATCGCTTTTAAGGCCAAGACCAAAATCTTTAGCTCAGTCAAACTTTATCTCAAGTTTAATTAAGAACTATGCTAATTGAAGGCTTTATCCAAGTCAAGCTTAAAGACTTCATACATCTTTGTGTTCTTAGTTCAAACCTAAATTCCATCTTTAGGGGTCTCATGGTAAAAACTAAAACTTAGGTATTAATAAAGCCTAGAACAAGTGATGTTGGATGGGCAACAAACAACATTAATGAGTAATAAAATGGATTAACTTATGCAAGTTAGGAGAAAAAATGTAATTGATAAATATGTGAAATTTCAAAAGGGAAACACATAAGAGATTCTTATCCAAGATAATCTTAGCCAAGCAGGGAACATAACCATCACAAGGATCATTTTGTATGCTACATCCATAACCTATTCGATATCATAGATTCTGGAAAAGTGTTTACTAATATTGATCTCAAATAAAATAATTAGCAAAATAAGTATCACATAAGCATAGATTAAAAATACTACATAATTTTATGATATCATTGCAAAAAATTCGAAGTAACTTGGTTATTGTATGAAAAAAGAGATAAAAAATACTAAGAAAATTGAATCGTAGGGAATAAAAAATGTGATGAAAACCCAAGATATTCACATGAGAGTTATCGAGTAAAATGGTTGTTATGAAAAATCTAAGTTAAATCGATAATAATAATGTCAGAATAGAGAATTGTTATGTTGGTGGTGGTAGAAAGATGTTATGTTTAAATGAATGATAAACTAGCATGACATCTCTTTGCTTAAGCATTGTACCCCTCCTACAAGGACTAGAGCCCCGATGAATCAGCACACCAAAGTGCTTACAATAATTAAGTTAAGATCTCAACAAGACGCAAATGAATAAAAATATAAATTTCATTCATGTAAAAATGTATAACATAAATAAGGCTATGCCTCCCTTTTTATAGAAAGCTTAGGGGTACATTGGTAAAAGTACTTAAAACATTGAAAAATAAACTTAAAACTCTTAAAATCTATTCTCAAATAGCTTTTTGAAACTTCTCCCTCTTTTTAGGCTACTTGTTGGTGAAGTAGCACATGCATGAGTTCGGCACAGATCTCTATGGTTTGACTAGTCAAGGTTCACTGAGAACAAGTGACATCGGGCAAGTTTTTGTGGGTCGATGAGTGCACGAGTTTGACAAATATCATGAGTTGACAAGCAAGTATGGTGGGTCAATACTGGCATAAATAAGAAGTCAACAACAAACCGACTGGTCCATGACAAAACATGTCAAGGTCTGACATTAGTCTGGGGTGCAATTCAGTGGATCAATAATGGAAAAAATTTGTAGGCTGAATCACTAGGTCGACAGTGGAAACAAGTCGCAAGTCAGATTGGGTTAAGCAAAGGTAACAATTGTGTGTGTGTGCTAATGGGTTGCACAAACGTATAAGTGGACAAAGATGATTCGCACAGTAGGTGAGTCACTTGAATTTAGGAGACCTGTGCGTGGATGTGGTTTAAGTGTACCTAAAAGTGAATGCTAATCAGATTGCATGTAGATTAGCATTCGCTTGTGACTATTTGAGGTGGATAGGAAGAAAATATGTCCAATGAACTGTAGTGGGTGCTTATGGCAAGAATAGTAGTCCAAAAAAGACATTTGATCCAAATATTATATTTGGGCTTAAAATTGAACATTTACATAAATAATAAATACCTCAATCATTTAGAAGTGTTGGAGTGTGCTTGACTAGATTGTGTGCATTAAAAATCTCAAATGTTGTTGTGTTTACCATCAAAGCTAACTTATGCCTTATTTGGCTTACTCAAAACCCAAATTATTTGATACCACATTTCTTATCCTACACATGATCTTAATATTTGTAAGGTCCAATGTCACAAGCTAAGATTATCAACACTCCATTTTATAGTTTACTTATAAGGCTTTTAACCTTAGACTTCTCTTTCTAAGATTACTTATGACCTTAATCAAGTTTAAATTTTAAACTTTAATATATATGAATTCAAGTCTTATGTTTTTAACTATCTAAATTAGGGCATTCTAATTTCAAACTCTAAGGTTTATCAAAATAATAACTTTCTTTTAGTCCAAACCTTAAGATATCCAAGTCTAATTGCTAACTCTATAATCTCTTACCTCTTTTTTCTTACCTGACCAAACCCAAATTCTTTTGCTAAGCCTTCATGAGACCATTACTTAATGTTGACATTCTTTTAGCTCTAAACCTAAGCATCCCAAGCCTCTCCAAAAGATACTTATGAGCTCCCCTTGCACTAAAGTGTATCTAAAATCCTTTCAAGAATCTGTCATGCATCCAAAGTCCTTAGCTCAACCTTACCACATAGTCCCAAAGTTCAACCTGAGATAGCAAGCACCTCTTGGATACAAAAATTATCATTAGGTTTAGTTTAGAATTAGCACTTACCTAAGTCCTAGGTTTACTCAAGGATTTTCACATCTACCATAATCACTAAGTCTTAGGATTCTTTCGAAAGCCATCACAAATCTTTAAGGCTAGCTAGAGTTAACATACCACTTCACTTTAACTTAGTTTCATTTTCTAATAAAATCCATCTTCTTATCTCAACATATAATACTAAAATGTCATACACATTGCTACGTTTAAGTCAACTCCTTAACCTTAGATAATAAGTACCCAAAACCATCACCTTCAAGTTTTAATCATACATAAAAAGATCCTCATCCTTAAATTTAATCAAGTATAACCAAAGCAATCTTCTTCTACCCTAATCATACATGATTAATAATATTATTTATTATCCTTAATTGATGCATGGTCATGACATCATTAATAATCATAGATAACATATGGTAATTAGGATCATGTTACCAAGCTTGATTTAATCTAGCCTCATCTTTAAGCACTTTTAGCCGAAGTCTAGCCCTTCTTATTGTTCACCTAAAAGCCTCCCATTGAATTTAGCAAATATAAGGATTTCCCTCCAGACCATTGTAGAGACCATATTTTTTTTCACAAAACTTCATTATTTTTTAATTTAATTCATGCTATAATACTACCAATATAATGACCCTTATCACCGAAAATTTTAATTGATTTTTTGTTTAAAAATTGACTCTAATACCACAAATGTGACAAACATATTTTTACCATAAATTCTCATTATCTTCTAATAATTCATGCTATGATACCACCAATGTGTCATCCCTATTCAACACTAACTCAAATTATTTTCTAATTAAATATGCTCTAATGCCACCAATGTCATGATCATAGCTTTGTTACAAATTTAATTTATTTCCTCTCTTTAAGCCCTTATTTTCTCTCAAATTTTAAAATTGAAAGATAAAGCCTCACTTAAATTTTATCTATTTTTAATTTATAAATTAACAAGTATATCCATAACTATAATAACCACATAATTTATATCCACAACTATCAACTATAAACAATTGAAATTATCATAATAAAAATATTTCATAGTTTGATAATTTTTTTTAACTATTACAACCAATTCTCACATATAGATATAATATTGGATAAATCATATGATTGATAAGTCATTTAGTATAACTCTTATAGCACAAACTTTTGTAGTTTTAATTTTTTCTTACATGTAGTTCTTATAGATAGTCATATTTTGTTATGATTCTAATGCATTTAAAATGTTCGTCTCAAAAAAGGTTAATCAACTATCATTTACTTAGCAAGTTATCCCTAATAATAAATAAATATCTAAAATAAATAATAATTTATAACAATCACATATAAGAGTTAATAAGTAGAGTCTCATTCATGTTAAAATATAAAAAGAAACATAACATGCCATAAATTTTAGAAAAAAATAACAAACACATAATTTCTTATTATATTTTCAGTCTTTTTCTTAATGCATTCTTGTTTATCAATGGATGTTTTTACTCAACTAAGTAAATTTTATGATGACTAGTGTTGCATCTCTCCCTCTCTCTCAGGGTAGTTGGTTAATATCCTCTTTTTAGTTTACTTAGCTATAATAAATTTTTTGTTTATTGATTTATCATATTATATGTTCATCTATATTCATGCTCAATCTTTTCATATTTTTAATTGTCATATATTTATGATGAATCTCGCTAATGCAGTTAATCGGCCACTAGTCACCTCATGGTGGCAAATTTTAATCTTATGACATACTGGCCACTAGTAGAAAAGAACAATATATTTTAATTTTAGAAAACTCACTATTCACTTATACCATTTTTTTAATTTCAATTATCATTCTCTTAATTTATTTTTCATATATAGTTCTCACTTTCATAGTATTTAATTCGATATATATTTTTATATTAGTACATAAAATCTCATTCTTACATAGTTAATTATTCGAAATAAAGTCACATAATAATTTTACAAAATTAAAAGATATATATCCAGTTACATGTATATTTTTTCATGTAGTTATATATAATAGTATTACATCAATATATGAATATCACATACTCTATACAAAATTAACATACAAAGTTTTAATTTGAATAAGCAACATTACATTAAACATATGTATATATTATTTATTTTAGAGTACTTATCTCATAATGTTTCTCATTATTCGAGATTGATCTGTAGTTGTTCAAGATTTTTTGTTTGTTAATTTCAATTTGTTAATTGTAATTTTTTTCAACACAATTTATAGATTTTTATACAAATTAAAAATTTTCAAATTATTAATGTAGAAATGCATAACTCAATTCTTAAATCATGAAAATGACCTCTTTCCTCTCTTCTTTCTTTATTTTCCTTTTTTTGAAGCCCTAAAGTTTCTTACTATCAGTAGTTTTCCCTATAATTTTCCAAATAACAATATAAAACTCTAATTGGGATCTCATATAATAATTTTTTCTTAGAATATCAAGAATTTTAAGTTAAAATTACAAAAATAAAAACAATTTATGGTTTTGACTTTGCTGACTTAAGCAAGATCCCTAATAGTACAAATTGGTCTCTAGTCCTTGATTCCTTCAAAATGTTGATAGCAATTGATGCCCTCATAATTAACAAAATGGCTCTCTAACAAAATTGTAGTCGACAAGCCAAAAACCCCTCTTTTAGGACACAAGGAATTGGGCATGAGTGTGGGAAAGAGATTGTTTTAGAAAACTAAAATTAGTCATATATATTCAATTAAATTAATAGTATTTTCTACTTGAAAAAATTCACAGTATTCTAAATAAATTTCAATCGAGACAAGACAAATATCGTTTGACTCATGTCAATAAACTCTATCCAATTATATGTTTATTTTTATATTTTAAAATACTTTATTTTCTAAGATTTTGATTTTTTTACTAGATAATTTAACTTATATCTTATTTGTGATTGAGGATGTTACATTCATGACTTTGATTTCAAATATAACTAATTTAACAACTTATCCCACTTAGCCAAAACCCACCCAATTATTGTAGCCAAGTTCTTATCCAACTTCACCTTTTTTCAAGACATAAATTGAATTATTTAAGGTTCCTTAACTAGAAACTGTGGGTTAAAAACTCTCCTTAGAAGACATCTAAGTCCACAAACTAAGCCTCCTACGGCTTAAACATGCCATGCTACAAGCTACCCAAGTAAAATTGATGTATGGAAATGATTGGTCACAAGGAATCATTAGGGTTTGGCTAAGTTTCGAACTTCTATTCTAGTATTTATGTCCTAGTCTAAGTTACAAATGATGGTTTTCTCAACTTCCTAACCATGGTTACATTTGCATAAGCATAAGTTCTCATTATGCCATAGTTTAAGTTGAATTTATGTTCATTATGTCCAACTAAAATGTGTCTCAAAGCATGGAAATCTTTGGAACAAAATGTAGGAGATTCATCAAGGAATTTTCTTCACATAGCATGATCTCTTGCAATTTTGGAAACAAATAAAACATGCTTTAATCAAATTTGATTCATGGGATTCTACTAATAAAATTTAAGAAGATCATGATTTTTTCTTAATATAATGATTTGATTCGAAGTATCATGCAATTACAACTTGGCTAAAAATATTGATTGCATTAAAATAAGAACATTCTATTCTCAAGTGATGAAACATGCAAATAATATTCATTCAAATTCTACAATTTTCATTGATTATATAAATTATCAATAAATCTAAATGTTTAATAAGAAATTAATATCAAACCTTAGCATCATCCCATAAGGTAATGCAACTTGTTGAACATTTTTCAAGATAATTTTCACTTCTTCATGTAATTAGAAATAACATAGTTTGGCTCCATAATTTATCATGTCTAAATCACAAAATATGTCTTTGTTTTGGATACAAGTATATTTTCTATGGATCTTGTCACATCCTACCTATACAGTAATACTTAATTCCTCCCTAGTTGAGAATTTTTGAGAAATAAACATAGTTGACACATTAAGAGGACATAAAGGATTTACCCAAACAATGAATGATGATTGATTATTTTTATAATTCTTTGATAATTTAATTTTTTAACACATTAGATTCAAATTTTATAAAACAAATAGATATAATCTCCCCTAAAAATTATTAATTTTCTTATATACATATAATTGATTTATCCACTAAACATCAATAATAGTTTATATCTAAGAAATAAATCATCAATAAAACATAATATCACTTAAAAATTATATAATCATAAGAAAATTATTAACACCACAACAAATATTATATCATCATAATAAAATCATATTCTATAAAAGAGAAACCACTTTTCAAAATTCTTAAAAACTCATTTACATGAGATATATACAATAAAATTTTTAATAAACTATTATCTCTAAGCAATTTACTTCTAATTCTCAATACCTATCCTAGTACCTCTAAATATCACTACTTAGTGTGTACCTATGCCACGTCTTATCATGAAAGTAACAGAGTGATTATAAAATCTCAATAAATAAACTAATAACATAAATAAACTGGTATGAAAATGAATATACAATTGAGCACACTATTCTCAAGCATAGTAATAGTATATGTGATATCAATGGAGGGAGAAATCATGTCTCTACAACTCTATCGGTATATAACATAAGTTTTTGAATGTAATACGAACATGTTTCAACCTTTAATCTTTATAACATAATGATTTTCAAATCTTTCTTTACAAAAAAATTCATATAATTACTTATATTCAAACTTTTTTATTGGGTCTAATTTAATTTTAGTTTTTCTCATTTTTCATTCAATCTTTCTTTTCAATTAATAAAGATCATCATATGTCCCTAATGGCTCTTGTCCTTAACATATACGTGATCTCAACTATTATATAACATAGTAAATGGTGACTATTTGATCACATATAAGTGATACCTCTTGATCACACAACAAATAGCTCAATCATTGAGATCTAATATTATAGTACCATCATTATCAGATCACATAAGAAGTGGTAGTTGCTAGATCATATAACAAACAATATATATATATATATCATTATTATTGACCTTGACCACCAAATCACATAGCACTTAGTGGCAACCATATCGCACAATAAGCTATAGCTCTTAATCATATATAGTACTAACTCAATCATTGAGGTCCAATGTTAGTGATATCAGTAACATCAGATCACACAGAAAGTGGTAGGCATGAGATCACACAACAAAAATCATATATATATATATATATATATATATATATATATATATATATATATCATTATAAATCTTAACTACCAGATCACACAGCAAGTAGTGGCTATCAGATTATATAGTAAGTAGAGGCTTCTAATCACATAATAAAAAGCTCAATCATCGAGATCTAATGCTATGGTACCATCATCGCAAGATCACATAGGAAGCAATAACTATTATATCAAATAGTAAGCAGTGTATATATATCATCACTATAGATCTCAATTACCAAACATATAACAAGTAGGGGTTATCAAATCACATATACGTAACAGCTCTTAATCACATAATAGATAGCTCAATCATCAAGATCTAATACTATGATATCATCACTACCAAATCACACAATAAGCTATGGTCACTAGATTAGCTTAATCATTGAGATCCAATGTTATTGGTATCAATACCACCAAATAACACAGCATATATATATATATCATTATAAATATCAGTTGCCATATCACATAGGAAAATGGTTGCCACTAAATTACACAATAAGTGATATTGTTAAATAAAATTACAAAACAAACACATTTTTAATGTTACTTATTTTTAATAGAATATTTAACTTCAAACTAAAATTCTTTTATTGACTTTTTTTTTCTATCTTTAATATATCACATAGAAATTTTAACTTAGAACCCAATTATTCTCAATTTTAAACATTTATATATGTGTATGCCACTTAATTTATCTCACATAATATCTTTAATATTAATTTTTAATCCTTTTTTATTACAAGCATACAATAATACACAAAGTTTATTATATAACTTTAATCATAAATGAATATAAATATGTAAATATCTCATGCCATATTACTTATGTCAAATTATGCATTATTTAGGGTATAAAAGAAATGATAATTTATATCACAAAATCTTGATATAATAATTGTATAAAGAATTCACTACTTGCATTATAATTTTATTAAGTTTATCTACTTAAATCTTCACGATGATATCAATTCTCCATTTTTTCTTTCTATTATGATTCATAGCTAACTACTATAGATCTCTCCCTTAAAAGTCCATAGAAGCTTCACAATAATTTAATAAATTCTCTCTTTTTTTGTATCTCAAATCATACCTTAAGAGTTTTCTCATTTTTTGTGATTATGCTTATTGTTATTCAAATTCTATGTTTCACAATTTTAACTTTCCAACACTTATTCAGCTTAATACAAAAAAATTTCAAAATTTTAATTTATCAAGATTTACAATTCATTATAAAACTCACTTTAAATTGATGAGTTTTTCCTTTCTCTCTCTTCAAGTATTTTTTTTCGATTTTAGTTTTTATCAAAACCCTAGCATACAATTCTTTAACAAATTATTTTCCAATCATTCAAATAGTCAAATAGAAACTTAATAAGGCTAATTGTATTGATTTGTGTCATCAATCTCAAGTTAAATCATAAAGAAACAAAAGGAGTTCTATTTTTTGTCTTTTGGACTGCCATAACTTCCTGTTGATAATGCAAACATGTTATTCTTTAATTTTATTAATACTTCAATAGTTATCGTATCCTCATTGACAACCAAACAAAATTTGACAAATCTCTCAGTCGGCCTTTGAAAACTCCTCTCCTTGGGTTTGCGTTGGGCATAAGGATAGGAGAGAAAGAAAATTCTTTTTTAAATTTTTATTGAAAATAATTAATATATATGTATACTTATTAACTTTCAAAATTTATAAAAATTTCAAATAAACTTCGCTCAAGATGACACAAATGTTGTTAGACTCGTCTTGACAAGCTCTATCAAATTATAAATTCATTTTTATGTTTTAAAATTCTTTATTTCCTAGTATTTTGAAAAATTTTTTGAGATACATATAAATTTATAATATTATATCATGTTTTCAAAAATTTCTTTTGCAAATATTAAAAATAATATCATCATAATAAAATATTAGTCATTAAAACCCTCCTACATTATAGAAATTTTGTTCTAAAATTTAAAAGACTTTTGGATATTAATTTTTTATGACAGTTTAAAGTTTTCAAATCATTTTTTTCAATTTAAATTATTTTTTCATAATACCTTGATCAAGAAAATCATTATGTTCCTTAATTTGTTTTGTAATTCTAGTATATGAATAAGATGCCTTAAATACGTCATATTTGTCTAGATTTACTAATCTTTTGTCATACTTAATGATATGTGATATATCTAGAATCTACTTTCTAAAAAGTGATAAAATATCATTAATTCATATCAATTATAAAGACAAGATCAACCAGTATGCAATTGGGCATACTCTATCAATTATCTAAAATGACCTAACATATCTAGGTCTTTGACTTTTTTAGCACACCAAAATAGGTCACCCCTTTTATAAGGTTATCATTAATAATGATATTCTCATCCCCTTGAAATTAACATTTTTGTGCTCTTGTCTAAATACTTTTTTAGTAGTATTAATTCTTTCTCTAATCATCCTTACTTTCTTAATAGTTTCTTCAATAGCTTCTTGTCCAAATCACCAATATTCTCTACTTAAGTTCTTGATACATTTTGTTACTTTTGATGTAAATAGAATAATGGGAATTGTGAACTCCTAATAATGTTTATTTCAATTGTTTATGTTCAGGAATACACAATCAACCTCGAAAATGTAGCACATCATCGATATGAAGTGCAAAAAATAATATTCAGTATTTTTTTACTTTTTGAATCAAATTTGTTTTTCATATTCTTAAACTTATAATTACTCCTTAATAGATTCAAGTCGTAGTCTGATCGAGTTGTATAAGGGGTGCAATAGTAGTATATTTCTTTTCATTTCTTTTTCTAATTGTAATCAATCAATTTTCAAAACATACTTGCCATTTATCATATTGAGTTATCATCAAATTAAGTCAAAATATTAATTTTATTAACTTTCTCATACTACTTCTTCCTTACTCTATCTTTTTTTTCAACACCATAATCTTCTTTTTTCTCATATGCACACTGGTACCCACAAGGATTGTCCATCACAACATCATTAAACTCCTTATCATTTAGCACTTTTGACACATCTCATAATTCCCTAATATAAAAGTATCAATGTTCATAATCATGTTATCATGTCTCCTCCTTAAACATTTCTTATACAACTTACATTTATGTGCCTCTATGCATATATTCCTTGTAGACAATTCCATCAAACTTTGAAAGGAGATAACATGCTTTTTTACCATCCTTAAATTATTATTAATTTTTTTTTGTTAGAAAAGTTTTTTAGGGCATTAACAATCAAGCAAAGCATGAACTTGTAGTACTCTTGAATCAGTAGCCATCTCAGACCCATCAAACAAAGTTGGCTCAATTTGATCCACATCAATGGATGGCAAAGTCAATCGATTGTTCCCTGTCCTTTCTACTTTATTTTTTACTACTTTTACTATTATTTCTTATCACAAAGCATTGACTTTCATAATAATACCTATGATGACAATTAAAGGATCAAGAAGCTTCTATTAGTATATCAGTGATGAAGATTTTTTTCTTTAAGCATTCAATCTCAGTGTTTAAGATAAGTAAGCAAATAAGATAATTCTCTTAAGAACTCATCAATATTAATCCATAATCACTTATATTATTAACTCTTGGGAATTAACTACTTGAAAACAACCTTGATCCATAGGCTACCCAAGCTTTGAGGAGGGAGAATAAGATTGATAATTTTTATAATAAGAAATCTTTTTAATGGGTTCTCTTTTCAAGGGATGTAGTGTAAAAGCCAAATTTGGGGGTTTCATTATGTTTATGAATACTAAGAATCCAACCAAACTCCTTAAGAAGATTGCAAGCACCTTTACAAAGGTTTTTAGCAATCACTAGTTCTCAAGAGTGAAGGGTTTGGTTATATACTTATTTGGCTCTGAACTACTTGAAGACTGAGATAATAAATAATTTGCCCTTTATATGACCTCTCTACTGATACAATGATCTCACGACATCTAGTTGTATGTAGTTTTGTTATTTGTTAATTTTGGAGTACTGGAAAATTTAAACATAGAGAAATAAATTTAAACAAAGAAGCATATAAAAAATCACTAACAATGTTGGAGGATGAACATTACACTTTTTTGTCCTTTTCAATAGATGCTATATAAACCATGGTGTGCTTGGAGTTTCTCTATGGAAATAACTCCTTTAGAACTTTAACAATGTTAGAGTGTAGATTTTTTTTACCTCACATCAATAAATATGTTGGAGGCCAAAAATATAGAATCACAACATGCCCTATAATTTGAATATATGCTTGATGTAGCTTTCATTAATAGTTTGTCCTTAATCAAGTAAAACATTTTCTTCTTCAAAAACTTGGTCAACCATCATTTTTAATCACAACTTAATAGTTACCATAATAATAACAAAACAAAACTCCATGACCTAAAGCCTTAATAACTTAACATTGTAAATTTGGATTCCTAAATATAGAATCGGATGAAAAAGAGCTAATATAATTCTTACCAAAAGTTTCAATTACATAAAACAACTACTATAATAACAAAAATATTATATGCATGTAGTGTTAGTGTCCTCACTCATAGAAATCATCCTAAGTCATCAAATCCATATATATATATAAATATAATAACACCTTCCTTAAGATGTCAACTACTCCAATACCATCTTGTCATTCCTCTCTAATTAAAAATATTTGAGAAATAAACATAATTAACATATTAAGAGGACATAAAAGACTTACTTATGACAGAAATATTGATTAACTATTATTATAATTATTTGATAATTCAAAATTTCAATACATGAGATTCAAATTTTAGAAAATAAACAAACATAACTCCTTTAAAAACTATTAATTTTCTTATATACATATAGTTGATTTATTTATCATATATTAACAAAAGTTTATATCTAAGAAATTTATCATCAATAAAATATAATATCACTAAAAAAATCATATCATCATGAGAAAATCACCAATACCACAAATAGTAAAACCACATTTCACAAAAGAGAAACTATATCATTGTCTTTAAAAGCTCATGTATATATGATATATACAACAAATTCATAATACTATTATTATCTATAAACAACTTATTTCTAATTCTCAATGATTATTCTTATACCTCTAAATATCCTTATTAAATGTGTACCTATGTCATGTTTTATAATACAAATAGGATAAAAACTCAATAGATAAACTAGTAATATAAATAAATTAGTATGAAAATAAATATGTAATCTAATACACCTGGTCTCAAGCACTATAATAATATACATGACATTAAACAAGAGAGAAATTATATCCCTACAACTTTGTAGGCATATAACAAAAATTTTCAAATAGAATACAAATATGTTATAGCTTAAAATCTTTAGAGCATAATGATTTTTATATCTTCTTTTTTTCTAACAAATAATATATTTAATTACTTATATACAAACATGTTTATCAAATCTAATTCAATCTTAATTTTTTATTTTTCATTCATCCTTTCTTTCCAACTAATGAAGGTCTTGATTTTCTCCTAATGGCAATTATCATATCTTTTGACATCTCATCATATCTATCACCAGATTACACAACAAGTAATGGTTGCTAAATCACACTATAAATGGCATATGTATACATAATCACTATAAATCTCAATTGTTAGATCACATAACAAGTAGTGGTCATCCTATCATATAGTAAGAGAAAGCTAGGAGGTCACACGATAGGAAGCCCAATATATATATATTCATGTCATTTAATTTATGTCACATAATATCTTTAACATTTATTTTCTTATTCTTTTTTATTATAAGTATGTAATAATACACCAAGCCCATTATGTAAGATAAGTGAATGTAAATATTTACATATGCTAAGTCATATTACTCTTGTCAAACTATAATTTATATAATGTATAAAAAAATAACAATTCATATCACAAAATCTTTATATAATAATTATATAAAGAATTCACTACTTGTATTATAATTTTATTAAATTTATCTATTTGAATCTTCAGGATGACATCAATCTTTTATTTTTTTTTCTGTTGTGATTCACAACTAACTACTGTATATTTCATCCCTAAAAATTTACATAAGTTTCGCAATAATTTAACAAATTCTTTTATTTTTTTGTGTGTCAAATCATACCTCAAATGTTTTTTTAATTTTTTCATGCTTGCTCTTATTATTAGTCAAAATTCATGTTTCAAAATCTTAACCTATCAAACAAGACCTATTCAGTTTAATGCAAAACATTTTCAAAATTTCAATTTTTCAAGATTTAAAATTCATTAAAAAACTTATTTCAAATTGATGAATTTTCTCTTTCTTTCCCTTCAAGTACTTTCTCTCAATTTTTCTTTTTCTTTTTCTCGAAACCCTAGTTTGTAATTCTTTAGCAAATTTGTTTCCAATCGTTTCAAAAGTTAAACAAAAACTTAATCAATGCTAAATGCATTGATTCTTATCATCAATTTCAATTTAAATCATAAAAAACAGCATGAGTTTCATTTTTTTTTCTTCTGAACTTATCAAAACTTCCCAAATACAAAGGACAAATCTTATTATTTAATTTCATTGATACTTCAATAGTTATTGCAACCCTCACTGATGACAAAACAAAATTGGACAAATCTCCCAGCCCGCCATGTGAAAATCCCCTCCTATGGTTTTGTGTCGGGCATGAGGACTAGAGAGGAAGAGTACTATTGTTTTCGATTTTTATAGAAAATAGTTAATATATATATAATTATACTTATTAACTTTAAAAATTTATAGAAATTTCAAATAAACTCTGGTCAAAGATGAAACAAACGTCGTTAGATTTGCATTGATAAGCTCTATACAATTATAATTTTATTTTTATATTTTAGAATACTTTATTTCCTAATATTTTGAACACATTTTTTAAGACATATAAAATTATATTATTATATCATATTTTTAAAAAATGATTTGATAAACATCTATTTTAAAAATAATACTATAGTAATAAAATATAGGTTTCAGAGATCTAATTACTACTTGAAACAAAGAACATAAGTATAATATTGTAAGTAAACTTTAAATCATAATTTTCTAGTAACTGTCTTAATTTAGCCATATTCATTTTCTTATCATAATATTCATTAGAAAAAAGTTTAACATTACAGACATAATCATACATCTACAATCTTTATATATAAATCATTAATAAGATAATTGATTTGATTAACCTGGATTTTATATTCATCATGTTCCTTGGGTTTTAATTTATGTAGTTGAACTCATTAAATTGTCATATTTCTATTAAGAGAATCATATTATGATTGTTAGTTGCAAAACTTACATGAGACTTATCAAATTTAAAAAATTATAAAAAATTAAATTATTATTAAATATATATAATTATCATAACTCTATTTTCTTCTACTAATTTTATTTTCTTCTACTTAAAGACAAAATATATAAACATTTAAATATTTTATATATTTTCAATTTTAATAATTATTTATTTAGTGTTTTACATTTTTATCTTTAATTATTTAATTCATAGTTTTTTACATTCGGACCAAATCGAACCCTTATTTTTTGTTAATTAAGTGGAGCGGTAACGTGGATTGGAAGTTTGAATCATGGATGGTATACAGATCAGATGCCCAACGCAAACCCGAAGCATCGAATAAACTAGAAAAACGTGTACAGCTTTGTGCCATCACACCCCTAATAAAGTTAAGCTTTAAAGCTACCTGACAGTTAATGCATCCCCATCTCCGTTTTTAGGCCGAATCAAAAGCCGAAGTACCCATTCCCAAGTCTCCCAGAAGCTCTCGCTGTTACGATCTTATCGCCTTGTTCCTTAATTTTAGCGAGTCAAAAGGTTTCCAGAAGAGGAGCACAAATACGCCGGAGGGCGGTGAAGGGACAGATCGGCGAATAACGGAAAGCCGGGGCGCGGAGGAGAAAGAAGAGCACTGAGGAGAATCAACGTCGTACATGGGGACCTATAAATACTGCTGCTGCTTCACTCGAAAATTTGCATTGAGCGAGGCAGAGCCAATACTGGAGGTCAAGGAGGCGTTTGCGACGTACGCGGAGGGAGGAGACTTCATGTCTCCGGCGCAATTCCTGCGATTTCTCACTGCAAGGCAGGGAGACGCTGTCGCCACTGAAGCCGAAGCCTCCGGGGTGGTGGAGCGGATCCGAGAGCTCCGCCACAAGCACTATCTCATCAGGGCTTCTAGGACATTCCTCACACTTGAAGAGTTTCACCATTTCCTCTTCTCCGCGGAGCTCAACCCTCCCATCCGATCCCGGGTGCGTCTTTCCTCTATTGGCACTCAGATCTTGTCCAAAAATTGAAGATTAGTTGAACTTCGGATCAGATGTTAATTCGAATCTAGTTTGCATTTAAGTGATTAAGCTATGTTATGAGCAACGAAATTGGTTCAAACCATATTAGGCTGATGTTGACCATAGTTGGGTAGATTTTATAAGGCTTGAAATTGAATTGCTTATATATATGTATGTATATATATGCACATGTTATATATATAATTCAAAGAATTTACTAAAAGACAATATTACATATTATTATATTTGAAATGAATAAATTTGTACATTTATTTTTTTATTAAGAATTTCACTAAAAGATTAAGAATTAATAAAAATTAAATCTTTCTTTTGACTCAAATTGAACTCGAATCAATAAAATAATGATCTAGACCTAGCTCGAAGTAAGGTCATATTGAACTATTACTATCCAAAACTTTAATTAGATCAAGATCAGATTGAATATTCTTGAGATAATATTGAGTTAGGTGAGATTAAATCAAGATCAAGTCATTAATAGTCCTAAACTTGAGACAAAGATTTTTTGACTTCACCATGGAGAGGTGATGATTGCTCCTGCTATTTGTGAGGATGGCTAAGGGAGGGGGTGCAATGATCCTAATTTGGGGGGCTGATATCCCTTTCTACAACCCTGTAGTGCTAGGCTAATGCTTAGCCTTTTGCATTGATAAACCTTGGATACGAAGAGAGGGCCATTATTTGAAGGGTTTATCGGCCTTATTGAAGTCCTTTTAAAGTACTTATGTTATGTTTTTGGTTCAAGAATCAGCAAAACAGGTGATCAATGAACACAATGTTGCCCTAGATGAGAATAAGTTGTTGTAGGAAGTGAGTTTTATTGCAAGCTTATGATGTTTGAGGAGCATGCAAACAAGTGAATGTTGAGCATGATGAGATTGTTGCTTAAATTCCTCTAGCATGTGTTGACATTGTTTGGATCTAACAAAAGCTTAATTAAGTGCTTGATCACTCTTTGGGACAAGAAGATTGCCTTGCAAGTTGAGGTGGAAAACTTTCAAATAGGCTAAACTAGTTAGGGGATATGAGTAGTAGGGGTGATGGCAACGCAGAACAATAAACTAGGGAATTCATCGTTTGAAAGTTTGGGATAGTCTAGATTTTCTTGGTAGAAGGTCACAAAGGTCAATTTTGCCAAAGTCAATTTGCAAAATGCATTCTGCTTGCCCAATAGCATGATTTGATGGGAACCTTGATTGCAACCCATTATGGACTAGATTGAGCATACCTCTAGCCAATGACAATCGTTGCATAGGAAAGTGTCATAGTGGAGAGCTTTAGTGAAACCTATGAGAGAAATAACTTGTCATCCTAATGTTTGAGATACTTGTAATTTTTCATTCTTTTATTCATTGCCTTTGCCAATTGTGGATTTCTATAGCCATACTTGTACAAAGAGAGAATAATGAAATAAAATGAAAATTTTCCAATTTATTGAAATCTTCAACTATCCTCCCATTCTATCTTCTGTGTTTTCTTGTCTCTTTTATGGCCAATTAGCTTCACATTGACCTAGATGTTGAGGTTACAAGAATGTTTCTTATGCGAAAGCTTAAAATAATTTTGTGGTGAGACTCTTGGTCATCACCAGAAAATGTATCTACTCTAGTTGAGAAAAAATAAGAGAAGATAGGTGGCTCTTTGGACCAATGTTGGGTTGTGTATTATACGTTGTAGGATCATTCGGTCAAATGATTAAATGAGGACGCTTAGTCATCGAAATATTTAGCCAATTTAGAGTATTAAATGTATATCTAGATGGGCTAGTGAGAGACATTTTTTTAGTAGATCTTTTAACCTAAAAAAGACAAACAAATGGATAAAACTTGGTCAAGTCCTTGAACAAACTTAAGGTTATTTATTGGCTATTATCTACCAGAATAGTCAAAGTCAATGCTTGGTTCATTGGCCAGAGCCTTGGAATTTTTGTTTATTTGGTAGCCAAGTTTAGTGCTCCATGAGGGATATGCTTGTGTTGCTTGAATATGAGGATCAGTAGAGCCAAGTAATACCAAACAACTAAGCACCTTGCACTTGGGTGGGATGTCATGTCTGGGTAAAGACGATGAGTTTGAGGTTAAGCAATTGTGGGCAATGCTATTACAAGGGAAACTCTAGCATATTTTTATGTTTTGAGAGTTGGCTTAGGTTAAGGAATTAGCCTGCCATGTGTTAGATTGATTATGCCATTCTAGGTTGTAGCCATGACCTTTTTCTTGAGTCAGGACATCAACTTTTTGCTCTATTCAGAAAGACCACATGCTCAATACTCTCGAGGAGGGACACTTATGGGACTCAACTATGAGACTTAGCTTACCCAAGATGGGTCTAAGAACTAAGGGTTTTCAATACTTGCTGAAGATATGTTTGTTGTGTGAACCTTGTTTGGTCAAAACAAGAAGGTGCAAGGAAGATTTTTGTTGTCAAACTAAAACTTTGTTACATAAAAGAGGGTTTAGATGTATAACCTATGAAGATTATCCTCACTTCCTCACTTTCTTAATAAGAGGCTCGTTCCAATTTTGCCTAATTTTGCCCACCCTGGTTTTCTTGTAGGTGTTTTTGGCTTCACACTGGATGGCTTTTCTTGATAAGAATTGACTATGATGGAGATGCACAGTCTAATAATGCTTCATTCATTGGCAAATAGTGGCTTGTTGCAAATCCTACCTACATCCCCATCAAGCATATTCAAGTCAAGTAGATGAGACTTTGAGTTTTTAGTGTCCTAAGTTTGGATTTGATCTTCAAGGAATCTATTTGCTAACTTAGTACTTGGGTTGAACAAACCTGTTTTGACAAGAATGAAAAATGAATGAAGGTTTTTGTGTCATATTGGAGGGATAAAGGAATCTGGCTAGTTAGTAGCATACAAGAGTTGTCTGGTTGCCAAATTGACAACAAATTAGTAAGACAAGGATGACAATAGACATGACTAAAGAACAAGGATGTGGCTAGTAAATTTGAAGGAAATATGTGAGAATTGAGATTACTTTTAATACTAATCATCAAAACTTGCATGATCAAATTTGTTGTGTGCTTTCTTTGTTATATTGCATATCAAAATTACAAACATTTAGCTTTGAAGCCTTATTATTTTTCCTTTTTCTCTGAATCATCATTGGGTTTTGTTCTTATTTGGATTGTTACTAGATATAGCTATTATCTGAAATTAGATCTTTTGTTTGTCAACAATTCTAGGTTCATCAAGATATAATGGCCCTATTATCACACTATTACATATTTACTGGGCATAATTCGTACCTGGCAGGTAACCAACTCAGTAGTGATAGCAGTGATGTTCCAATCATTAATGCGTTGAAAAGAGGTGTAAGGGTAATTGAACTGGATATGTGGCCAAATTAAAAAAAAAGATGATGTTGACATTCTCCATGGCAGGTGTTAAGAATCGTGATGCTTGGTCTCCCTTTTGTTTTAAGAGTGCTTTGTTGAGTTTTCTATCTTAGCAACTTGTTTTATATTATTATTTACAGTTTTATTAGGTTTTCTACCTTATCAATGTTTTAATGTTTTATCATTGAACTCTCCGGAATTTATGGAGGGAGAGATTTAAGTGAAGAAAAAATGGAAAGCTAGTAGCGTTGAAATTTCTATTGATCTGAAGGGAACCGTAGCGAATGTTTGTAGGTGCATTATTAGGTAGAGCAGAGTAGACCATTGATAAACAATTGGGTAAGTATATGTGATGGGGAATACAGTCTTGATAAATCAAGAGAGTGCCAATGGAAGTTCTAAAATAGTCTTTTTTTTACTTTCAAATCAAAAGATGCCTAGTTTTCTTGTAAATTGGCTGTCATAGTTTTCCTTTTCCTTTTGAGTCATTTCCTGCTAAATAATAAGAGTTTAATTATTCTGGTGACAATTTCATATATTTTTGCTTACCAAGTAGATTTTTGAATCCTTCGATAAAACTTGGTTGCCATTTTACCAAAAAAAATCAGCCAATTTATTTATTTTCTATATCACTATCATTCTGTGAATGTATCACTGCTTTGGAATTTTGTGCAATACTGCAATGGTTATTGACCTTCAGCAAAAATTCTTGGATAGAAGTACTTTAAATAGCCTTAGAAGACGTAAAAGAACCAATTTGCTATATGTTCCCATTATCATCATAGATTTCCTTCTAGCGAGCTTAGAAATGCATTGGGGAGCTCTACAAAATTTGCAATCAGAAACATGGGTGTTTTATAAGTCCTTTTTTTTTCTGGTTGTGAACTAAGTTAGATGTGGAACTCTGAAAATATTAGGTTGATGTGGGAAAGTTATTACAAGCTTGGGCAATGAGGTGTTTATCATGTGGTGTTATGCGTTATCCTCCAAAGAAATAGTCAAACATACAAATTCTCCTAATACACCCATGCCAGACATTCAATGTATCATTTTGTTGGAACTATAGTTAATATTGTGGTCATTGATGCAGCGTGTGCTCCATTGACTCTTCTCACTTGATGTTCAAATATGTTATGTACACATTCAGAATTTTTGTACTATGGAATTTCGTACCTAAATTCTGGTGTCAATGAAGAAATGCTTTTAGTTCCATGTATAGCAAGCATATTCTCTCCACTTTGTCCAAAAAAAGCCAGATATTAAAATGTTTAGTTCTACAGGAATTTGCCTGTTGCTACATATGCTTTGGTAATTTCTCTTTCCCTATCTTAGCCATAACTGTTGTTGATTGTTTGATTAACAGTATCATATTTGGGACAAAATATCATAAGTACACAATCGTATTTATTTATTCCCCTTTTTAAGTTTCTCTACTACATTTGAAAGGATACTTACTGCTCTAGTATCACTACTACAATGTCTGAAATCAATCAAAGAGTATGCCTTCGTGGCTTCTCCTTATTCACTTGTGATAACATTGGAGTATCATCTGACTGGTGATCTCCAAGCTAAAGTAGTGAAGGTGATTGCTATTTTGTGACAAGTAAGACATCACCAAACATTGTCTGAAAATTCTGGCTTAATTGTTCTTAAGTTCGTAACAGATGGTCATTCAAACGTTTGGAGACTTGCTATATTATCCCAAGGAAGAATCAATGGAGGAATTCCCTTCGCTGAAAGCACTAAAAGGAAGGATCATTCTTTCAACAAAACCTCCAAAAGAATACCTTGAAATGAAGAGCCAAAGGGTAATGGACAGTGGTCGCCAAAAAAGAGAAGATGTAGCTGAAGAAGATTCATGTCACTGATTTTAAATCTGAACTCCAGATTGGTGACAAGGTGCATTGATCAATGGAGTTGACATAAGCTTGAATTTTGTAAGTGTTATTGACATGCAACTTTTTTGTTTTTTTAATTAAGTGATTTTTGTGCAGAAAGACGAGCAAGACAAATATGATGAAAATAGTAATGATGATGGTGATGAAGTTGATGATGATGATGATGATGTATATAACAAATTTCAACAGAATGCACCCCCTGAATATAGAAACCTGATCACCATCAGAGCTGGAAAACCAAAGGGTCATCTCGTTCATGCATTAAGGGTAGAAGCTGACAAAGTTAGGCGCCTTAGTTTGAGTGAGCAACAGCTTGAAACCTTGGCAGCTTCTAATGGAATTGACATTATTAGGTAATTCTCATCCTTATTTAAGCATTGTGTAATTGGTATGTTGCTAAGTGTCAAAGCCAAGTAATTTATGATCCACTAAAAATTATCTTAAAAAAACTACATTTGCTGTAACTGATCAACCTGTTTGCATTTTTAAGTACCAGGATGAAGATCTTACTTTAATGACTAGTGCTTTATATTTTATAATTCTTGAATTGTAATTTGGTTCATATTAGTATTTTAGGTAAACTTATCACATATAATTTGATTTATAATAATATGTCTAGGAATTTTGAGATTTACATATTGCCTCTTGAGCGGAAACCCAACAGAGAAATAGAATAAGTTTTTATTATCTCTAGGGATAGGATCTTTATTTTGTGAAGAAAAAGAAAGCTGTCTCTATTGGGTTTGTGGTGGAGCAAACAAGTTTGGGCCAAACCATATTAAACCTTTGTCCTCTTTGTGGTGTATTTTTCTCTTGGTAATTGTATTTTTGTTAGACAACTTGCACCCATTATAGTGAGATCTTTTTCCTTGATCGAGTGGTTTCATAGCAATATTCATGGATTTTGAGACCTCGGGATCACTGTTGGCATCACAGAGTTGAATAAAGTTGCGCAAAGAATTGTATAGGATAGTCTCAAAGTAGCTGTGGTCAAATTCCTCAAATTGCAAAGCAATGGTAACACTGATGTTTAAAGATCTTACTGGAGGATTGAAGGAAAATGGAGGAAATGTTGATGTTGGAGGTCATTGATGACATGATTTATCTATAAGGAATTAGAAAAGAACAAAATTTACAGAGATTGTTAACGATAGAAAACCTGATAAAAAAGGCTCCTCGATAGAAGACGAAGTTGCCAATGATTTGGAGATAATCCAAGCAAGATCATGGTTGATTTGTAAATAGGAAATAATTAAGAATTGTTCTGTTTTATGGGAAAGAGGGAAATCAATAACAAGATTATTTCAATACTGATCGCAATATTTTGATTAAATGGATTTGATAATCTGAATGATATTTCGAAGTTATTTAGATGTTTTGGATGCAATAGTGGTGTAGGGTTGATGAAATTTTGTTTGGATTTCAAAATCTATGCAAAAGAATTTCATAAGGATAATGTTTGATTATACTCAGATTGAGATTAATAATGACCATTGGAGACAATGGAAGTTATTATTGGCAAATAGTAGCAAAATATCAAGTGATAAAGGGATCAAGCTTCTCTAAAGAGACTTTTAATGAACACAATAACCTTAAACATTGTATTAATAAAGTGAAAGGACTCTCAAGAAGAATTGAAGAAAATTGTAATAATGATAATGAGGTATGGTAAATTCCATGGGACTCAGCAAATCGCAAAGCATAGCAAATTCATGCTCACAATGCACTTTTAGAGGCCAATGGAACGTCAGATCCACATGACATTTTGAAAAAAATTGAGAGCAAATATAAATATGAATTACTAACAAATTTTTTATTCTTGAAGAAACAATTATATAATGTGAAAGAAAACTTGGATGCCCAGTAAATATTGATGGAGTTGTTTGCATTTGATGTGATGATCAAGGAGGATAAAGGACTTTTCATGTTGGTTTCTAGGACGTCTTTATTTGGTCACACTACTGTCGGAAAAGGTTACTCTTAAGTTGGATAAGATAATCATTGCTTTATGAATGGATGATTCATGACAGGAATAGTAGCGAGGGAGCAACAGATGAGTGTATTACTTGGATCGTTATGGATGATAGGTGAGAGTACCTTGGTTATTGTGGAAAGCTTTCAAACTTGGGAAAAAATCAATTGAAAGTAGGTTGGCAAGAAACAAGTAATATCCAAGTCAATAGATCGCACGAAGACTTTATTTGTTCAAACTAAGTTCTAGATTCTTGATGCTTATTTTAAATTTATATTATTAAAAAGTATTCAATTTGTATCAAGATGTGATTATGGTATAATCAAATTGGCAACTTGTGTATAGTACAAGAGTGCTAGTTAAGATTGGTGTATATTTCCATGTTTGATGGGGTCATAAGAACTTTAACTTATGTTAGACATTTGCTTGATCAAAAGATGAATCTGATTTCATTTAGAACACTAAATTGAAGAGGTTACAGATGTTCAATAGAATGCTGAGATCTCAACCTTGCTATAAAGTCATACCACCCTTAAAACTATAAACAAAAATAGTATCTAGTTCCTTATATTAGTCTTTTTCTAATTGGATCAATCTCTTGGCAATTTTACATTTGAGGCAAAGAAATCAGGTAGGCGAGTTCATGGTAAAGCTAGAGGGGAGGATGATTGGTAGCTTGAACAAACTTGAAGGGATTGTGAAAATAGAAAAATTTTTTCGAAGCACATAACATGGTTTTTTAGAAGGTTACCAATTGAAACGAAAAAAGTGTGTCATTTACTTCATATCTTGAGAGTGGCAGAGATCTCTATTCATGTCAGAGAGTTGGGATCTACTTTGTATTGCATGATTGTGAGCAATGCTAGATGCCTAAACAAGGGCATGCATTCCAAGTTAGGGTGTAAGTTATGTCAGCTAGACACAACGTTGACAAAGAATGCGAATTGCAAGGATGACAATCAAATTTTGGTGATATTTAGAATTCAAACCAATGTAGAGATTTTTTAGGGTTGCTTTTTGTATTATGTGTTTTACAAAATTATAATTAGATCTATAATGATATTTGGGTTAGCTAGACTTATTTATCATATTCAATTTCAGTTGTTATAATTCCATAATTAGAGTATATTTGAATCTACCATATATTGTCTCTTGAAAGAAAACCCAAGTAGAGAGAAAAGAAATTAGAGAAGAAGTTTCTTGTATTTCCAATGGTAGATATTTTTCTTTTTGTTAAAGGAATAGAAGATCCTTAGGGCAAGTTGAAAAGTGAAGTAGGCTTGTTGGGCCAAACTGTGTCAAGTATTTGTCTTTGTGATATTTTTTCCCCTTGATTTTATTTATTCTAGACAACTTGTGCACATTGTAGTGGTGAACATGTAATTGTAATACTCTTATGTGGACAAATTTTTGCTAAGGGCTAACATTTTGTTCATTTAGGTTTACTCAGAAGAATATGCTCAGAATATACACAAAAGGTACACGTGTTACTTCATCCAACTATAATCCTATGCTTGGATGGATGCATGGTGCTCAGATGGTTGCATTAAACATGCAGGTAAACTTTCATATTAATCTGTTGCTGTTAATTCCATTGGATAATTGTTAGTTTATCAACGTCTAGCCATACTAGTGTTAGCTAGAGTTCTTCCCGTAGTAATTGTTGATAGGTAAACAATCTCCATCCACCACTATGGTACTATAAATCTGCAGGAAATGAGATGAAAATATTCAATTTTTTGAAATGTGACACGACAAATATTCAATTGTATTTCTATGGGCACTGTTACAGAATAAACTAAGTTTGAAAATAATGTACTAGAAGTGGCCTAATATTAACCGTAGAGCTCGTTGGGATTGGTGGTACTGAGTATCTTTTTTTAATTGAAAGCCAAGGCCTGTGCTCTTATTTACATTCCTTTTTAGAGAATAAGGCCAAGTCACATGTGCTATAACCCTTCGGCCTTACATGTCATGGTTGATGACACTTAAGATAGTTGTGGTGTTTTGAACTATATCTCTTTTATTATCACAAATATGGAGCTTATTTCTAATAATTTTGTAACTCACCAATCTACATACGACAAACTTTAACGAGATTAATTCTTAATTGAATTGTTTAATTAATTAAAAAGCTGTATGGAATTCTAAACTCCAATTTCTCTTTTCATAGTGCACTTTGATCGCATTTCTGGTAATTTTGTTTCATATGGGAGTTTATTCTGCACAACAGCATTCTTGAACCTATTTTATTCCTTTATGTTCTATTTTAGGGATATGGAAGATCATTATGGTTGATGCATGGATTTTTTAGAGCAAATGGAGGTTGTGGGTATGTTAGAAAGCCGGATTTCTTGATGAAAATTGGGCCTCATGGCAAAATATTTAATCCAAAAAATGTTTCTACTGTGAAAACATTGTTGAAGGTGATTCATCTTTTCTGAAACTTAACACTTTGAACAAAGATTTCTGTATTAGCTGATCAACTTCATCCTCACAATCTATAACAGGTCAAAGTATACGCAGGAGACAGATGGCTGGTAGATTTTAAACGAACCCACTTTGACAATTCATCAATCCTAGAAAAAAAAGGAGTTTTTTTAATGTTAGGAAGAATGCAATGATGAATTGCAATGGACATTTAAGGAAAAAAACATAGAGCTTAATGAATTTAGTTGAGAAGCTCGAAACAATAACTTCTTGTGGTTGTAATCCAAGCCAAAAGAAGTCTTATTTTCCTCTTCGAGGCCACACTATCAACAAAAGAAGTTATCCACAAAAAGAGTTGTGGTTTCGGGAAACTGATCAAGCTTGATATCAAATCAATAATTGCTACTTGAAGTTAGATTGAGAAATAAAAGATTTGTGAAAAAAATAAAATTAGAATGGAGATTGGGAATATAAGAAACTAGGAAGGTTGTAAAAATGCAAGTTTTTCATAGTCCCAAATGATATGACAGTTGATGGGGATGTTTTAGAACTTTGATGATGACATGATGTAATGATGTCAAGAGAAGGTTTCAACTACTCTTTTGTAATGAATTAGAATTAAATCTATACCTAAATTGAATTGAAAATTTAACAAAACAAATGTGCAATGTCTTTTTTAATACCTTTGCCATACCTTAGTCAAACCCACTCTATTTACATTAGTCGGATTAAGATTCTAGTTAATCTTCATCCAATCCATTAATAACTAAGACCCAAAACCTAATGATAAATACTCAATCATATATATTACTCTATAATATCATTCGAGTGTTCTTCAACTACAAAGCATATAGGAACTTTGCTATATTATTCTTGCAATCAAATTGATGTGAATTATGCATGTAGATTGTTTAATCATATTGGATCACAAGTTGGCTTTGGATCATTTGTAAACTAATCCATAATCATATTGGATCACAAGTTGGCTTTGGATCATTTGTAAACTAATCCAATTATGAAGGCTATCCAAGTACCTTTGGTCAAGTAAGTGTTAAATTGGTTCAAATTGAACCCATTGATAGCTTACTTCCAACGACGAGGATGGGAGAAAATGCAATGAAAGAGAAACAATATTATCCACGCCTAAACTCACATAATTGGAGGAAATTAAAAAAACAAACTTTACAACGCAATTAAACTCTAGATGAACTTGAATAAATAAATTAGTCGTCACATTTGATTTTTCCTAATACACCTACATGTGGTTGGGCATGTCAAGCATTGATTAGGTTCTCCCAAACATTGGCTAGGGTGTTCCTATGGCAAAAACTCGATACTAGGTGTGTTAGGAGTAGGAGATAAATTCTGTAGCACATTTATGGCCCACAAATGCCAAAACTTTGCATGGCCAAGGCATTTGTGGGTCAACTCCACATTGTTGTGGTCCATCTCTCTTTATTATCAAGGCTTCAACAAGCTAGCCAAGCTTCTCATTCTCCACAATTGCTATGTGCCACTTGCTTGCTCTCTCTCGTCTGTCTTTCTTAAATCTAAACAAACCTAGCCTAAAACTAGATCGAACATCATCAAAACCAAACCTAGCCATAGCCATCTTATTATGTATGTCATAGATAGTGTATGATAATTTCATTATCATGGAGTACTAAAATTTATTATTATTCAACAATTGTAGATATGATCTCACATTGAAGACTCTTCACTCACCTAAGTCTGTTGAATATATTAAATAAATGATTTAACTCTTTCGAGCCCCAATTTCAATACTACTATTTGTGAGCAAATAAATTTTCTAATAGTTTTTATTATAAATTCTGACAAATGTTATAGTTAACTAAAAACTTGTATTTTATTAAGCCTTGTTGCCACTAGAAACTTGGTTAAATATGACTTTGGTTATTACTTTGAACATTATCACTATAAAAAAATTCTATTGCTATTTATTTTACTAAACATTACCAACTTAGGATTTGTTAATTTCTACTATGTATATGTATGATTTTTCAAGGTCATTGGTTCAAATGTGAACCACTTCTGGTGGATTAGTGTGATAAAAATTTAGATGATGGATCATCCACGGTTGACACCCTAATGGTTATTAAATACTTAGTTGACATTCTAAGGTAGTTTACAAAACATCTTATGGGCACTTCAACATCAGAGAAAATGCCTCAAATAGTTGCCTAGTGTTCTAAATGCTCTATGATTCTAAGAGAGCATCTTCAAGATCTTTTTGATATTAATTACTTTTGGAATATTACTAATATTGTATATTGTTACGTGACTAATATGGATAGTCATAGCATCTACTTCTCATCAATGAACTCCCATTTTGACATTGAACCCTCCTTATTGTATGATCGTTGTTTACTAAGTTATTTGTAACATTCATTTTATTTTTCTTATGAGTCATTAATGTGCTAAAGGAGGACAACCAACAATAAAATGGCCACTCCAAATCTCCAATACAATATCACCCTTTAACTTTATCTTATAGGAGAACAAAAATCCCAAGAAATATGAGCCTATATCATATACAAGGTTATACGGGCGACTTACCCATAGCATTGGCTTCCACTCCCATTATTAATAAAAAGCAATTCCCTTTCATAATCCTTCTTTACATATCCAATTTGATAAGCCACATTTTGGCAATCAAATCATTGTGGATTATATAAGTGGTATCATGACAAAAAGACCTTTTGAGGGCCCTTTTGTTAGGATGATCATCAAAGAATAAGATAACATGCCTCAAGTCTTCTAAAAGTTAAGGTTGGATCCTTTTAAAATAGAAGCCAAGATAGCATAAACAATCTATTGAGCAAAAGTTGATGCTAAGAAGTTCAATGTATAGCTTGAGCGTCTCGAGACCTACTATGCCATCTATGACTATGTTGATAGCAAATGTATTAATTGTGGAACTTAAACTTACCTTGAATACATCACCATGGTTTAATACTCTCCTTCGTATAAAAGGCTTTTAAAGGCAAAACTCTACTCAACAGGTTATGAAGAGCACCATTGCAGCAAGAGGCATATAACATAGTGCAGAAAAACGATCAAACTACTCAAGAAATTATAGCATAATTATGGAAAAAGAAAACCTTTATATCCATGAAGAAGGTAATTACATAAAAAAGTATACAACAATGCTACATAACCACATCATTACAAAATTTAGCCTCATATCACTAATACTAGTTTAAGGAAATACTTTGCAATGGCAATTTGAATAATAGAGAAACCACGAGGACAAAAGATTAAGACTAGAAACTAGAAGACAAAGAATTGGAATAATATAATTTTTGCCATCTAAATCGTCCTAGTATTTTGACCATTAAAAATGACAACCACAACAACAAAAGTGTTGGATGCTTTATGTCAACCTTTTTTTAGAAGTTTAATACCAAAAATAAAGAGAAAAATACAACTACCATCAAGAAGATTAGTATGACACTAGGACAAGACATAAACCTAATCCCAATTTATCTTTGATACTAATACTAAAAGGGAAAGGTTTGGACAAGTTAAGAACATTAAAATGAGTTGTTCATAATAAGGATCCAAAACCAAAACAAATTGGTCATTCATGCTTCACTAACATGATTTCAACCTCCATGATGGACATAAGCTTTGAGACAACCTCACCTATGCTTACATGGCTTGGCAAACTAGTGAAGGACTTAGGCTTTAAAACAATCTCAAACAAGCTCAAATGACTTAGGGAACACAAGAGATGATCTTTGACAAAAGGTCAAAAAGAACTATACCTTCAAATTCAATATTACATAGGAATTCATTGATAAGAAAACTTGTGATGTCTCTATTAATGCTTGTGACAACTCTTTAGTTTTGGTTTTGCTGGCGTTCTCCAAGTTTCAATCTCTCTAACTTTAAGTGTTTCAACCGTTTTTAGTTTCCTTTTCTAATTCAATCAAAAAAATTTAAAAAATGCAAAATAATAACATATGCAATATACTTAAAAAATCAAACATTTTTAATAAAAAAATATCACAAAAATTTGATTTGTAAAAATATACATTATTAGTGAGATTTGAATAGTTTTATTTTCAAATCAACTTACCTATTCTTAAATCGTACAGATGCTTATTTTATTTGAAAAAAAAATTAAAGATAATTTTTTTTACTTGTTAAAGCTAATATAATTCACACGGTTTTCAAGCAGGCCAAAACTTCCCATTTCATGTTGTTCTTAGCTGAAACAAGTTTTTATGGCCAGCTTTAGATGATCTTGATTGGAATAGATCCAAAGCCATTGATCGAATCATTTTCAATAGAAACTTCAAATCATGGTTTGTGACATGTGGATTAGAAGTCAATATTTATAGAATAAAGTCTACTATTCTTGAGCTTTAGTACCATGTCAACAAAAAAGAAATAAAAGCTCCACCCTTGAGTGGAAGTGTTAGAAGAAAATCCATAATATGTTTTCTATTAATTTGATTTGTAAGAGATCCTAATAAATCCTATTATGCTCAAAAAGACCCATTGCCTCGACAGAAGAGAAAAATTCATTTCTATCCTTGGAGTGAAAGGGAAACTACAACAAATCTAATTATGGAACTTAACTTTGGAAATAACAACACCAAAGTATACTAGGGGTCCTTAGTTCTACTTCCCAAGGTAGAGAAAGTCATGGATAGGACAAGGAGTCAAAAGCTGATCACCAATTATTGGACAAACAAGAAACTTGCTAAGATCTTATGGAACTTGAGGCTTCTTCACCTACATGAAAACTTAAGAGAGAGAATTCCTTCAAAGAAGGGGTTCTATTATCTAGAGCTCAATCATGAGTTAAATAGAGTTGGATCAACAATTGGGGCCTCACTAAAATCATGAATGGAAAGAATTGTTTTACTCAAAAGAGGAAAACAAAGAATGGATGATAATCAAATCACCTAACCCCTAAATCAAACGATGGCATAGGAACTAGGATTTAAGCCCAATAACTTGATCAAAACATTCAATCACTAGGATTGAATAGTGATGATAAAAGATGTATGAAATTTTGCCTAATTGGAAGATTTGACCAAAAGAATAAATAAGTTCAACAATTTTGAAAGGTTAGGTAAGACCTCACTTATTAAATTTGTTATGAATCAAAAGATATTTTATTACCTAGGACAAATATGAAAGATTGGTTGACATCCTCATTTTCTCTAAGATTTATATAAGACATTGAGATAGAAAGTATCTTTAATCAATTGATTTATATAAATCTTGGGACCTTGGCTTATAAAATTTACCTGATAGAGAAGCCAAGGGAGGAATTCCACGCTTGAAAAAAGTTGGTTTTTCTTTTTCTTTCAATTTATAGAACTATTTTTAATCAATAACACCAAGAAAAACATATTTTCAAGAGGTTATTTTTGGACTAAATTCCTAATATCTCATCAGGCTTAATACCACATGTGTTGGGCACAAGCTCATAGAATGATTCCATGAATGCATCCATGATTAACTATTCTCATAATCATGTTCAACGAAATTGTTTTAGCTTTTACCAAACAAACAAAAAAACACAAAACATGAAAACAAGTTATGTATATATATGAAAAACAAATTATAATATAGTTACATTAGTGTCACTTAGCTCTAAGTTGTAGAAATCCATTGCCTTTGTCTTGAATAAGGGTCCAGCATGCCATGTCCCTCGACGAAGCTTCAAAAATTTGGAACCAGTTACACGAAAAATGCACACATCATCCAGACATGGTGGTATGTAACTATGTCCACATCGTGATTGTATTGACATCTACCCACTGCCTTCATTTAAGTTAGATCCTTCTAGAATTGAAGACTTTGCTACACCTAGATACCATACTTCACCACTGGTAGACCCAAGGCACTGGGTTACACTTGCATGATGAGTGATCCAAGAGAATTGAAGTTTTTGATCTTCTAGATGCATGATATAGAACCTATTAAAACATTTGAACAGATTTGGTTGTCAGCAAACTTTATGACCAAAACAATATTATCAGTAGCAGGTTTAGAATAAAATGTTGAGCTGTGGATTGCCCATCTAAATTTGATAAACAGCTAATTGATTGCAAGATCCAAGCTGAAGGTGCTTGATAGTTGAAATTTCTATGAATAATGTTGTGCACAGAAACATCTGCTAATAGTGGGTTGCATCAACTCATTGTGACTATATGAATTTAGTGTCCAATTATCCCATTGAAAGAGTTGTAGGAATTTCTGCAATCTTTTTACCAAGAAGTAGATATCTATAAGTATTTATGGATCAATTGCTCTAGTAGTGAGATAGTTCAAGCTCCTCGTTCTGACAACTAATGCTCATTAAATGTTCCATAATTACGGTTGAGGAGAAGAATGATCTTAAAATGCTACAAGCACTTGAATCTTCTTCGTGCACAAGATTCTAGATCTTAAAAGGGATGTCAAATAAAAGATGAAGTGCCCCTATTGGAAAAACTCAAAATAAACAAATAAAAAGCAATTTTTTAATAAAATTCAACGATATTATACAAATTTTCATCTTATAAAAGATAGCTTGTTCTCCGTACTCAAAATTTCTAGGTATAGAGTACTGAAAGGAAATGGTAAAAAAAACCAAAACCCTAAATTGAGACGACGTGGGGGAAAAAAAAAACGACCTCGGGGTGCCGCGGTGAAGCTCCAATTGAGCATCGTTTGGCCCGTATTGCTGCCTTTCGCCGGACGCCGAAATTACCTGGCCGAAGTCCGAGAAGCTCTCTGGCGTAGCATCGATCGGCCTCAGTTTTATGGTCCTCGTCATCTCCACTGGCCCGTCGGACGAAGAACTATCGGTAAATTTATGTCCGAAAAATAATGAGAAAACAGCAACAATTCGCCAGATATAATTAATTTCAGAAACAGGGATTCATCTTCAATGCATTTTCTTATAATTTAAAAATTATTTCTCTACTCTGAACTCTTCTTTATAAGACTTTTGCTTCATTAAAATTGTTATGTCCTGTAATATTAAGATATTTTAAACATTTAATTAATATTATTAAAATTATAATTTTTTGGCTCATAAAATATCATCTAAATGTCACAAATTTGGATGAGATTCAAATGTTGAGCATCTTAATGTTAAACATTAAATCATTTAAATAGTATTATGATAAATAATAAAAGCTATTAATAATTTTTAGATAATAATAAACCTTAGAAAACATTGATATATATATATATATATTTATATATATATATCTTATGTTTGTAACAATAAATCGAATGTCTCTTAAAAATTTTGTTTTTATCGTTTTTCATGACATCGAGGGACAAAGTGGTGTCTTATTTATTATTAAAGCAATTAATGCAATCCATATGAAACTCAAACAAGATGGAATATGTGGACATTATTAATATTTGATATGGCTCTAGATGTTATACCCTAAGTTTATAATACATCTAGGTAGTGTAGGTATGATAAATGGAGACTTAATTTAATCGACATGAGAAAATTTAGGAATTAAAGTGACATAGTTTCCAATAATTAAAGAGAACAAATTAATTATGTGAAGTAAATTGAAAATAAAAATAAATTTTTTTTTTCATTGAAAGGGAAAGGCATACAAGCATACTTGCGAGGACGATTTATCAATCAAATTGAGTGAATTTGAAAAATAATATATAAAAAAGTGAAAAGTAGACAAATAGTGAAGCTCTTGGTAAAACATAATCAAGAAGGACTAAGGCATGAATATGTTGAAGAAAATAGCATATGAATTTGTAGATGAGAATAAAAAAATGTGCATCAAATGCTAAAAAATATTAATTATAATCTAACTAACTTGATTCAAATAACATATAATCACTCAAATAAAATCTAAATATTAACATTATTAATAATTAGATATCATACACTATGAATTTATCTAATAACACAAGAACTGTGACCACGCACATAATATAAAAAATTGAATATGTATCAATACTCCAATGCATTTACATAATATGTATATAAAATTATGCATACGTACACACGCATACACGCACACATAATACATATACACATAAGTATATCATGCTGCTCATTATCTCTTTATCATAGCTAACATATAATGTAGTCACACTATCGATATTATTATCACTTTGAAATAAAAGAAAGATTATTGTTAACCTAAAAGAAAAGAATCATCATTTCAAAAGCCCCATCAAACTAAATAACCAATAATACACCACCATCAAAAGACACATCTATTATACATTACACTCATGTATGAGTAAGTAGCTATTAATTATAATATTGAGATGTTATGAAATAAGAATCTTGCATAAGTCACTAATGCGAACAATAATATTAATAATAATATAATAATAATATAATAATAATAAAATAAATATAATCAACTTGATTCAAATAAATAATTTAAACACACAAATATTAATATTTTTTATTATCTTATCAAGATCATGTCAAGAATCCCACCTAACCTAATTCTATTATAAGATAAAAGATTAAATTCAAAATAGATAAACAAGATAATTCCATATATATATATATCTATTGTCAAGAATCTCACATAACCTAATTCCATTATAGGATAAAATAGTAAATTCAAAATAGATAAATTGATAATAAAAATTTTAAGATGCTTCAAATCCCAAGGTGAGGATTTGATGGTGATATAACTCCTAAAAATTATTTCATATCAAACCATTTTTTCAAAACATGTTAAAATTACTAATACTTTAAACATCTAAACAAAATCCAATTATAAAATCCATATTATAAGGAAACTATACCAAGTGAAATGCCTATCATATCACAACTAAACACATCAGTTGCTATAATATAAATATAACCTCATATACACAAATGCATCATATCCAGGTAATCACATAATGAGTGAAATTCTTATTCATAGTCTAATAATTTTTTTCAATATGTAATAGATGTATGAAATATAATGTGAATATTAATAAGACTCTAAAGACCTCATTGGTTAAAATATAAAAATAAGATGTAAAATGATAATTAATGTTTGAGTAACAAAATGATAACTATTAAATTCAAATAAGCTGATCATAAGCATATAAAAATGCTTCTCATGTTGATTAGGTTATTTTAGTATTCTATATTTCTTGGGCCTAATTTTTTATTTTTGCTCATTATCTATTAGATCCAAATCAATATCCATATTCCTAAGACATGTACCTATAGGCATTAATAAATTGACATTAAACCAAATAAGAGTAACTTCACCTGAACTATCTTACATGAAATACCAAATACACTATATATATCATGGTATCTTTACTATATCAAACAAAGTCATGATACTACTATTGATGGTATTCTTGCATTTGGTTATCGTGAACAGAGTATTAATGGCACTGTATAATATAATGAGAATAATGTCTTAGAAAAAATCAATTATTATTTTCCATTTTATCATTTATTCATAGATTTGTAAACCATGTGGTCTATTTTTTTAACTAAGAATTCCTTATTATAATCATCATTATTATATATGTATGTAACCATATTCTAATTTACATGAAATTCATATTAGCACCTATAATTTCATATACAATAAGTTAATAAAACAATACTAAAATGTAATAACTTGTAAATAAAACTCTTATAATCCATATATTAATCATATCATGTAGATATATCAGAATACTCAATAAAAAATCACATGTGAACCATTTAAAAAATATATAAATTTATTATTATATTTATATAATAGTTATTATATTTATTGACCTAAATCTTAAATAAAAATTCCTTATTCAATCTAATCTTTTCTTCTTCAAATTTCTTATAGTACAATGCATGTATATAAATTATTACACTATCTTCTTTATAATATAAATATCAAATATTTTTCTAAACCTACACAATCTAAAGCATCCTCTTTATTGTTCATTTTTCTACAATTACATTATATTGTATGATTTTTTTCATCATAGTATATGAGCTAAATGATGATAATCTTTAATATTGATCTTCTAAAAAATTTTCCCATCGTACAATATAATTTTGACAACTCCTCTGCTCGTATCACTAACCTTAGTCTTTTACAATCAAACATATCATATAATATTTTTAACTCTTCTAAAATATTTTTATTGACTTACAGTTTATTGTATAATACATTAAGTTCATCATATAATACAATTAGTTTATAAAAACTGCACAATACCTCAATATATTATCAAAACCCCTCATTCTTGAATCAACTTAAGTTGATTATACAATAAGGTTGCACCAATTATACTATACAATCCCTTACAAACAAGAATGAAGTCTTTAAAATTCACTTAGTTTTAACCCAAATCAATTCTAAACTTCTTTTACACATTATCACATCAACTCTAACACATACCAAAACACAAAAAAATCACAAACTTCTCAACAAAAATTCACTAAATCAAACTAAAAAACTCCAACTCATTACTTACCACTTATTTCTTGTTTTTACAATTATTGCAACACTTCTTACACCTTATGCTCTCTTTTTTATTTCAATTTTCTTCTTAGCCACAAAAGCAATGTTCCAAGATTCTCTAAAATTTTTTTCTAACCTTTTTTTTCTCTTCATTTTTACTTTTCTCCCCTAATTGTGAGCTTCATTCCCTCTCCTTTTCTTTTCCTTCTCTCAATATTTTTCTTCCCTTAGCTAATTCTCCAAACCACTTAAACTTTTTCAATTACAACTTATTTAATCCTGGATCATATTATGATAGTAAGGATTGAATGCTAAAATTTTAATTTTTTTCACTAATAGTTCTCAAAATTATATTTATAATATATATATATGTATATGTATATGTATGTATGTATGTATGTATATAAAACTGATTATTTTGATATCCAAATACTACTAACACACCACCATTAGATTCCTCATTATGAGCTCTTTCCAATAATAAACATAAATAAAATCTTTTATTTAACTTAAAATTATTATACCCTTTGAGATGATGATCACAAAACTAAGACTAAGTATTTACTAATACCTTGTTAAGCTCATTGTTATTTTAGTAATCTTAATTTATTGGAGTAATGACTATTGCAACATAAACAGTGAATGCAATTTAATTGCTTAACTTACTAACTTTGGAGCTAATGATAACGATCTTGTGGAGTGGCTGTTCTATAAAAAATTTCATTTTTAAATCTTTATGGTTAGTCTAAGAAAACTTAAGGTTCAGAATTTCAATGTTGAGAATTTAAAATTGAAATATCTTAAGTTTAAAATTTAAATATTCGAGATTTAAAATTTAGATATATAAGATTTAAAATTAAAATACCTAAGATTTTAATTTTGGACCTTAGATAAGGTTAAATACTCAGGTAACCTAGTCAGGATTAGAAAAAAATTATGACTTGCATGGACATCAGATAGGGTTAAGAATAGAATAAGAGTTAAGTACATATTAAGACTAAATAATTCCTAATGATTATGGGTTTTTCATGAGAAAACCTTAAAGACAAAAAATGAAGGTTGGAGCACTTAGTGAGACTTCAAACACACTTAAAGGTTACGTTTTAATGAAGCACTTGGTTAAAAATAAGATGAGGGTTGGTTGAGATAGAGAGCCTAGTTTTGGCCTTAATAGTGGTGCTAAGCTTAGCCAAGGAGCTAAGGTTTCCCTTAGATTTTTGTCTAAGCTTTAATCTAATTTGGTTTGATGAGTAAGATCATCAACAACCCTAAAATAGGCACTTGAGCCATGGAATGACACCCCAAATTATGGCTTAGGAGGTATATTTGGCTCAAAAGAGACCTTTAAAGATGATGGAGTAACACAGACAATTCTATGAGATAAAATAGTGCTATTAGTAGAACTCATATAAACCAAAGTTAAAGAATAAAAAACTATGGACAAATAGATTTGAGCCAAGGATTTAAACTTGAGCGAGTACATAAGTGGTTGCTTAGATAGACTAATGGATTTTAGTGAGACTCGAATATTAAGGGAATGGCAAGAACTAAACATAGACATAGTAAACTTGATAAGGGAGATAACCCTAGATAAATTAATTAGGGTTTCGTAAAGACCCTATGTTAACCTAAATAATAAATTATTTTTTTGAGGAAATCCCAAATAAATTTATTATGGTTTGATAAAAATTCTAAGTAAGCTTATATAGTTCAATAAGGTTTTGAGAAAACCCCACATATGTTAATTAGGGTTTGACAAAAATTTTAAGTTAGCTCAAATAGTAAAATAAGATATAAAGAAACTAGTATAGTTTATTTAATGGATTATAGTTTGAAGAAATCTTAAGATTATTCAAATGATAGATCGAGGTTATTTAGGTAACCATAAATAAATGCAAATAAAATCATATAAATTGATGTCATAAGAAAGTCTATTTAATGATGACATTAACTATAATGTAGTGAAACTCGATTGATGGAACCCTCAACCAAAGTTAAATGGGTAAAATATATTAAATAATATGACTCCCACCAAGCATGGAGGTTGCATGCCTCATTGCTTAAGACATCATAGGAGGATCAAGGTTGTGCTTGAGCTTATGATGGTGATGTGTCATACATTATTTAAGAGTCATTGAGCTTATGGGTGGTTATGTGATTGGTAGGGACCCTATGTATGAATTGTTAGATCATGTGTAGTGGATTTTGAGATGAATAAATGTCATTATAAGACATCATAAGAGACCATGAATGTATCAAACTACTTGTTAAAGTGTCGTGCCCTATGGGGTGGGCTAATGTGGCTGGACTTTCTTATACAAGAATGCTAGGTTATGTAATGAAATAAGATCACTAAACTTATGTAAAGAATCTCATGAACTTGAAGGGAATGACAAAGGGCACTATGCATTCTTTGGGTTAATTTTGATTCTATTAAGACTTATTAGGTCATGATGGATATGAGATAGGATTGATGGTTATGATTTTATGTATTTTCTTAGATTTAAAGGTTGTGATACTTTATTGATTCATTTATTATGTCAATAATTTTTCTTTGCTATTATACTCCTACATGCATGTCTTATTAATAAGGCTTAAGAATTTCTTATTGAGCCTTATCACTCTCTTATGTCATCAATAAGTGTAAAAAGTTAGTAGTCAATCTAGTAGTAAGAGTGGGGGTGTGAAAGTTAATATCTTAGTAGGTTATTCTTCAGTGAGCATTCATGATGTCATAGTTGTAGTTTTATTAATTTTCAATATATTATTTATTATGTTATACATTGGATTATATGAGACATTTTATATTTGATTTAGATGTTTGTAATGAATTATTTTTGTGATAGACTTGATTCATTGATGGATTTTGGATAATGTGGTTATTTATACATATTATAGAGCATGTGGATATGTTTCTTTTCAAATCCTAGATTGCTTTGGTAACATGTACATGTTAGTCTGCTTTAGTAGAGTACTTAGCTTGGTAGTGAACATATTTCACAAGCAACTAGGTAACTAATTGAGATAGGGATCATTTTAGGTGGCATTTCATAAAAATGATGATTTGATTAGAAGATCAACGCTTTTAATTTGAATGTTTAGCTTCTCACCCAAGTAAAAAAAATACTACAAAAGTGGGGTGTGACAAAAACTTAATTATATAAGTGAGAGTAAAAATATTTAATTTTCAAATAAGTTATTGTTAAACTCATCATATGGCATGATATACTTGTTGTGTAATACAATTTACATTATGGTAAGTACACAAAGAAAAATAAAATAGTACGATTGAATATGTTTATTAGAGTCATAACTCATCATATAGTACAATTATTCATATCATATGATATGGTTGATTTGAATTGCTATGATAATCCTGGATAGTTAATGAGAGAAAAGTCGAAGTTATAGCATAAATGCATTCATATAGTATGATATTGTGTCATCATACAATATAATAATCTATTAGATTATCATTAATAAGTGAAATAGAAAATCAAAAACTTAAAATGGTATGATAATTATCCTTTATAATATGATAAATTCTTAGGCTAAAATAAAAAAATTCAAATGTTTTGTATAGTATAATATTATTTCATCATATAGCATGATCAATATTAAACTTAAAAATTTGAAAAGACACATTAATAGTCATTGTATCATTCAAATATTTTTTTCATATGATCATATAATATAATCTCATTGACATACCATATGATCGGTGCAAAAAACCAATAAGAACTAGTTTAATCTTTTCAGGAAATCATTTAAATGTTAACAATATCATATTCAACACTTTTGAGTACCATTTGCTTATAAATAATGGATTAAACTAGGAGAGAAAAATCTTATGCAAAAATGTACAATATAAGTGGTTATTCAACAGTTAATTATTAACAACTTTTAATATTCATACTTAGTGTACCATTGTTAATTTGTTATGGTTATAAGTACCATTTGTATAAGTTGTATTATTAAGAAGTTTATTTGTTTTACTTTTAATATTTATACTTAATCTTTTTTACACTTACAACATTTTTTATAAAATATTGTTAAGATTTGATATGGTGAAAATAAGATAAAGACATAAAGAATTATAAGTGATTTGATCCAAACTTAGATCTATATATATCTCTAACCAAAAAAATGAAAACTCTACTAAAATAATAGCTCAATAAAATCTTATAATACATGTTTAATAAAAACATATAATACTAATTTAATAAAAGTCTATAGTACTGGTTTGATAAAAGCTTAAAACATCAAATAAAATGTCCTAACTATAAGACAAAAAACCATGTAAAACTCAATAAACTACTCTTAAAATCAAATAATAATTAAGCAAGAGATACATTTTTAATCATATTAAAAATAATGTAAGCAGAATTATCAACATAGTTTAAGAAGAAAGGCTTATGAATATGAGGCAAGTGCATGAACCAAAATCTTTTCTATATTCTATTATAATTGAAGAATATATGTGAGCTCCTTCTTAAAGTCATTCCAATTTAACATTAAACATTTCTCACAAGTATAGATGTCTTTATATAGACCTTAGTAAGCTCTTAAACAACTCCAAAATACTTTCTAATAATTATGTCTAAAATTAGTCAAAGTAGTCATTACTCATATTCTAAACTGATTAAACTATTTCAATCTAAGAGATTGTATATGTATGATAAAACATTATCAACATTGTTTAATCAATCACCACTGTTTGATTAGTTTATCTCTCAATTATCAAATGATCATCCTTATACAATTAATCATCGTACAACCATCAATAAGATAATTAAATAATTTTGAGCTCTCAAGAAAAAGTTATATGATGCTTGACCATATAATATGATGGGTTTTATGACAAGCTCTCTGACTCTAATCATAACAAATCATATGCATATAATATAGGTATCTACTCAAACAAACTATAGCCACTCATTGATTAAGTCCTAAAATAGGTTGACTTGGAAAATGGTATTGTATAAGTATGACCTAAGGTATTATACTGGAATGACAAAATAACACTTGCTCTTAGCTTAGGTCCTCAATTATCATTAGTTTGTTAAATAAGATCATATTGGAATAAAATGATTATCATATTAGCATGAAAGAAATCAACTCATTCATTATTATCATCAGTTTAAATAATTTGATTGTACTTGTATGAAGGTCATATCATATATGGACAACATTGTAATATGTAACTAAAGAAGATTGAAAGATGAACATTTTTGCCCAAAAGATAGGATTTTTTTCTAAAGATCCAATTTTCCTCTTAAATGATACAATTCTCTTCTCTAAGAATACAAATTCTTTCTCCAAGGATGCCTCTTGCTTCATTTATCCTTCTACCCTCTATTTGTTAAGGTTTGGATATAATGTTTTATGATTAAATCATGTTATTTTATTTTTCATATGTTTCATGGGCATTTTGACCAAAAACATCATCACCACAAAAATCCATACTATGAGGGCTCACCCATCATGCATTACTACATGCATATGATGTATATACCCTACTGCTATTCATACGTAGGAACCATATGCATTAGTATGTGCCACATAATGTCGGAATGTGATGCACATGCATAATGGCTGTTCTCATCCTAGCACATGTTGCACAAATATAGAGGTCCTACACATGTGCTAATGCATCCACATGTTGCAGAGCATATTCCAATATACCTGTAATGAGCATTCATGCATTTATGTGTGCATATAGCACTACATGGTGTTAATCTATGTTTTTTTCATTGTGTTGCCTCTTTTTAATTTTTTTCTCAATTATTGATTATTTGATGGTTAAATAAACCTACAATTAATCCTTAATCATAAATTATTTCTTATTTATTCAGGTTCATTGAGTCTTCTTTTCTAAAGATAAATTGATTCTTTACAAGATCAAGTTCTTTTGTCTTCTTGGGGAATCTTAGGTGGTTGAGACTTCTATTAGTCTCATTAATTAATTACTTTGACTTGTTATAAGAAGTGAATAATTTCAATACATATTCACTACTATTTTTCTTATTTAAGACTAATAATGTTTTTTGTTAATACTTTTTTATCTTAGTTAGAAGGAAGTGTTGTCTATCCCTAATAAACTAATACCGTTTTGCTCATCAAAAATAAATGGTATCTTGATCCTATGCATATGAATTCCATAACATAATTTGATAAATATCTAAATATATAGTATCATAGATAACATCATCAATATAGTCTTTGATGACGCTAAATTTTATCTTACATTATTTTTTAATTCTCACCTCAAATGTTTATGAATCCAACCCAAGAAATAAAATTTTAGATATGTAGTCTCTAGGTTTAACCTCTTCATAGGACTTTTTAATGTAAATTCTTCTTGCTTCTAGTATTAATTTAGCATTAATAACCTCCTTCTTCACATGAATTTGGATGGTGAAGAGTTCTTTTTATTTTACTTCATGAGATATCTCTTTTGGGGTCATTATAAACTATAGGTTTTCATCAACTTTAAGAAGGATTCATGCAAAAGGACAACCTAGAAATAAATATTCTTAATAAAGTTAGTTAAGTAAATTTAATAATTATGATGTAAATGTATTATTTTTATATTATTCTTAACATGTGTTATATTTTAATACACCATCATGGTATATTATATAATATCAATTTAGATTTCCTTTATATTCATATAATATAGATTATTTAAGCATTAGTTTACTACTTCATATCATTATTCTAATGTATGGTAATGTTATTTAATAATCTTAAGCTCTTAAGAAAAAAGTTATATGATGCTTAACCATACAATATGATGGATTTTATGACAAGCTCACTAACTCTAATCATAACAAATCATATGCATATGATATAGGTATCATACCCAAACAAAGCAACTATAGCCACTCATTGATTAAGTCCTAAACCAAGTTTACTTGAAAAATAGTATTGTATAGGTATGACCTTGGGTATTGTGCTAGAATGACAAAATAACACTTGCTCTTAGCTTAATTACTTAACTATCATTAGTTTATTAAATAAGATCATATTGGAATGAAATAATTATCATATTAATATGAAAGAAATCAACTCATTCATCACTATCATCAGCTTAAGTAATTTGATCATACTTGTATGATGATTATATCATACATGTACAACATTGCAAAACATAGCTCATACTCACATTGCTTAGTCAAATGCCTTATTTCATCTATTTAAGAGGTGTGTTGCTTCAAGCCCTCAATAACAAATCTTATTTTGAGTTATAATAGAAAAACTTAAAACATAAGAATGATAAAAGAACTAAAAAAGATAAAGATTTTTGCCCAAAAGATAGGATTTTTCCCTAAAGATCCCATTTTTCTCTCAAATGATATAATTCACTTCTCTAAGAACACAAATTCTTTCTTTAAGGATGCCTTTTATTTCATTTATCCTTTTACCCTCTATTTATAGAGATTTGGATATAATATTTTATGATTAAATCATATTATTTTATTTTTCATAAGTTTCATGAGCAGTTTTACCAAAAAAATCATCACCACAGAAATTCACACTATAAGGGCCCATCCATTGTGCATTACTGCATTTATTTGATGTTTATGCCCTATTGATTATTCACATTTAGGAACCACATGCAATAGTATATGCCACATCATGTAGGAATGTGATGTACATGCATAGTTGGTGTACCCATCCCAACAATGTTGCACACATGCAAAGGTTCTGCATATGTGCTAATGTATCCACATGTTGTAGAGCATATTCCAGTATACTTGTAATGAGCATTCATGCATAGATGCATGTATACGGTATTGCATGGTGTTGATTTATGTTTTTTGTCTTTTTGTTGTCTCTTTTGATTCTTTTTCACTTATGGATTATTTGATGATTGAATAAACCTAAAGTTAATCCCTAATCACATAGTCTTTCTTATTTATTCAAGTTTCATTGAATCTTCTTTTCTAAAGATAAATTGATTCTTTATAAGATCGAGTTCTTTTGTTTTCTTGGGGATCTTAAGAGGCTAGGACTTCTATTAGTCCTATCAATTAATTGCTTTGACTTGTTATAAGCAGTGCATAATTTCAATATGTATTTGCTACCTCTTTACTTGTTTAAGACTAATAATGTCTTTTGCCAATACTTCTTTATCTTAGTTAGGAGGAAGTGTTGTCTATCTTCTGTAAATTGATACTATTGTACTCATCAATAATAGATGGTATCTTGATCCTATGCATATGGATTCTGTAACATAATTTGGTAAATATCTAAATATACTACATCATAGATAACATTATCAATGTAGTCTTTGATGATACCAAATTTTATCTTATATTATTTTCTAACTCTCACCTCAAAGGTTTTATGAATCCAACCTAAGAAATAAAGTTTTAGATATGTAGTCTTTAGGTTTAACCTCTTCATATGACTTTCTAATATTAAATTCTTCTTACTTCTAGTATTAATTTAGCACTAATAACCTCTTTCTTCACTTGAATTTGGATGGTGAAGAGTTTTTTTTGTTTTACTTTATGAGATATCTCCTTTAGGATCACCATAAGCTATAGGCTTTCATCAACTTTAAGAAGGGTTCAAGTAAAAAGACAACCTAGAAAAAAAATATCCTTAATAAGTTAGTTAAGTAAATTTAATAATTGTAATGTAAATGTATTATTATTATATTATTCTTAACAAGTGTTATATTTTGATACATCATCATGGTATATTATATAATATCAATTTAGATTTGATCCATATAATATGGATTATTTAAGCACTATTTTACTACTCTATATCATTATTCTAATATATGCTATATATGATCATGTTTAACATGTTTTATATATATCCATTGAATAACATGAATGATAAAATTTGATAAATACTTGGTCATTATATATAAGAAATTTGATAAAGAAATATAATATCATTGTATAATATTAGATATGAGGTTTGTTAGATAATATAGTATATTAAATATAATTTTTTAAGGCATTATTTCAATGTTTGTTCTTAATAATAGAAAAAAATAAAGATTGTTACTAATATTTTATACAGGGTGATAGATATTAGTTATATACCATACCTTTATTAATATGATCTATATGTTATTTGTTATAACCTTCTTGGTTTCATCTCTAGTACTTTATATAGGATGATAGATATTAGTCTCCAACCATATCTTGAATTATTATAGTATTTATTATTAGTATTTTGTATAGGATGATAGGTGTGACAAACTCATTCTTATCTTATAACTAATAAACCAAGTATAATATATAGTGTATATGCATTTCAATCCAATCTCAAAGAGTTTTTCTTGCAAGAAGTAAAACATATACTTAAATATCTTATTAGGACACATATCATAAGTCTTTGATACCTCAAGAGTGAGATAAGATATAGTATAAGTGCATACTCCAATGCTAACTTTGTAAGTATTAGAATAGATAAAAATAGTACTCTAGGCACTTGTCAATTAGTTGGCCATGCTCTTATCTCTTAAACTAATAGGGGAAAAATTATGTAACTCTATCTACAACCAAATCTAAGTATATGACTACTATTAATTGTTTAGTTCAAGTTTTATAGATTTAAAAACATTTAGAAAATTGCAACATTTAGCTAGAATAAAAAAATAATTTATTATGATGATATTAATAAAATTTGTTTAATTAAAAACCTAATTTAACACTTTTAAACTAAGAATATAAACTTTTGATATCACTTCAATTGGGAAAAAGTAAAGATTAAGATTGTTTCATTAATTTTTGTCATTTCAACTACAAAATTGGTTAATATTTTTACTAAACTCTTATCATTAAAAGTATTTGATAAAATTAAGATATCATTAAAAATTACTAACCCATTTGAATGAACTTACCTTTTGAATAATAACAAAAAAAGAGAAGCTTTGTATATGCCATGAATTAATAAGGCATTAAACTTATTATCATTTAAGGGAAGCTTAGATTTAGAGGGAGTACTTGTTATGTACTTCATCATTTGTATATATTTTCAGGATCACTTACATGTTTCATTATACTTTAACATATATTTGTAATTTTGGTTTTGTCATCATCAAAATAAGAAGATTGTTAATCTCATATAAAGTTTAAAATATTTTACTTGAATTCATAGTCTCAAGAAGAACAAAAGATAATGTATAATATGGTTTGGCATTATATCTCACAATAAGATATTATCAATGATGGTGTATTTCATAAATTATTGAACCTATGAATTATCCTAGCTCTTGATGGCATGGCTATTATCATTAACATACAATGATTCTACATGAGGCACTTATGGTCTTGTGTTTTCATAAACTATTCTACATACCAAATAGATTTCTCTTATAATTCATAGGTTTTCATAAAACTCTAATGATTTTCAATAATAAAATCATCTTTTAATTCTTGATCAAGTAGGAGATGGTAAGAGAATAATTAAAGTTAGAATTGATAAAAAAAGTTATATTAATCATATAATATGATAAACTTATTGTATAATGGAACTAGTTTATTTACACATAATATTATCAATTAGAATATGTGATCAAAAACATAATTAGAATTTACAATTTATTCATATGGTATAATAAATATTATTGTACAATATAATTTATCTTTTGACTAAGTACTATTAGAGAAATAAAAAAAAAAAAAATTATAGTATGATATATATTTATCATAAAAGTATGATCAATCATTAGGTTAAGTATGTTGAGAGAAAAAAAATTAAAAATTTATATTATATATGTATAGGTATATAAATATATATATATATATATACACATTTCTTACATATATGATCATTCATTGATACTATGCACCTTAAAGAAAAAACTCTAGAGAATCTTGAATAGTACGATATATGCTTATAGTATAATATAATCAATTATTGAGCTAAAGGTGCTACAAAAAATCAAGAATTTTATAAAGTATGATATATTATTATCATACTACACCTATAATTGATTTTATGATCGTTGTACAATATGAGCATGTCGATCATATAATATGAATAAAAGTATAAACTTGAAACAGCTATTTTAACCCTTTTGGAAAATGAAAAATATTTACTACTCAACTATTAGAATTGCCTTAATTGATCTAATGATGTCCTATTCCTATAAATAATCTAATAAACCTTTAAAGAATAATTTAATGTAAGATTTCAAACTAAAAGATTGAATTTTTACTTGCAACAAAGGGAATCTTACTTTAGCATTCTAGAATTTTTGAAATTTCTTTCTAAAGTTGTATGCACTATCATTCTTGTCTTATTTCCTTCCTATAATGATTTGTAACAAATTTATATTCAAATAGATAATGTGTCACTTTTTTATGCATTAATCATAGTTGAATCTTGTACATGCTTTGCATGCAATAGTGTTTTTATTTTTAGCCATTGCTCTTTAAAACTTTTGTATTTCTTTGCTTTTGTAAACCAATCTATTGTATTACTCTTTTAGACTAATTTTAGATCATTGTAGGTCCTTTTGTAAAGGTGTTCACTTATCCATCTTGTGACAAAAGGTGGATATACTGTGTAAAGCTTGGTCTTATATGGTTAGAGATAAATATAGACTTGTGTGTTTATCAAACAAGTTAAAAATCTTTAAATATTTTCTCTTTATAAAATATCATATAATCTTTTCCAAAACTAAGCAAGAGTTTTTGTGAAATATATTTAATGTAAACAATAATAAGTTCAAGATTTCAAAATATATATCAAATGTATTTAGATAATTTGAAAAAAAATATAATTCACCCTCCTCTCCCTCTTATCAGAATGTTGTTCTCACAGGGTGTGGTTATTATAGCCATATCTTAATATGATATTATGTTGGCTATATCTAATATTAATGCCTAAAAATTAAGATCAATAGATATGAGATGTGATTGACTAAGAATAAGATAATTTTCTTAAAAGATATTAGTTGTTCCATATTAATAAGAAAAATGGAATAACAAAAAATAAATAGTTATATTCTTAATATTGTTTATACATTGATACCATTGAGCATCCTTTGTTATAAAATTCATGGAATATTAATTTGTTATTGTATAATTATATTGTTGTTGTTAATATGTCATGCTTCACTTATTAATTTACCTATTAACAAGACATGGTCATGATTCACACAAAGAGCAAATTCATGATAAGATAAATTTTAAACATAGTAATAGTCCAAGTTTGAGAACTATGATAGATGTTGGTAATGAAAATATTTACTGATAACATGTTAGTACATATGTAATTTGTATGCAATAAAAATTCACTCTTATAACGTGTTTTATCATAGTTTTAATACTCACTATTGATAATAATGAGCAGTTCTATTGACATTTTGAGACACAATTAATAGAAAAAAGGATTAAACTTCTAGAGTTATTTCACTAACATTCTCTTCTACAAGAATGACCTCTTTTGATGACATTTGTATTTATAATTAATTTCAAAATAATTATCTACTTAATTCTAGATTAGGATTTGAGCAGGTGTGACACAAGTTAGCATTAAAATATTATGATAGATAATATCTTGATTAAAATAATATTCAAACAGATCCAATTCATGTTTATGTTATCAAACATTTTGGGTTAATTTGAAGGCCCAAATGGGGTTTGATTGAAAGAAACCCCAAGGTTTAATACAAAGTTCTTAGAATCCTATACCTGGAGAACGACTGGTTATCAGCAAAACCTCAAGGGTAGAATTAAAGAAGGATCATTGCAATACTTAACGAACAGACACATAACAAAAAGCAGTAACCAAACACCAGGGGTATCCCAAATGGTAAAAGTACACATCAGTGCATTCAAGTAATCTTGTGAAAAAAAAAATAATTATAAAAGGCAAATTGGAGATTCCAACCAAAATAATCAACTAAAAAAAGGCATCATAAATGGGGAGATAACTAGCTACCCATATTTAACGATCCATCCTTCATCAATCTAATACTGAGACTATTGAATCTTCCCCTCGAATAATGCCTTGAAGCTTTTCTCCAGTCAATTCCTGTCTTCATCATTGCCACAAACTCATCGTAGCTGATTCGTCCATCCTGTAAGAAGACAAGGATCAAGTGGAGAAGCTCATCATTAAGAAGAACCACTCAAAAGATGAAACTTTGAGTTAGGAAGACTGAACCACCATGTCAGTGTCTACCTCATTTAAGATGTCGTTAGCCACATCAGAGCTATCGGTGCGTCCTTCTTCAGCCAAAGCCTCGCAAAGTTCCTCGGGCTCAATGTAACCATTCCCTTCCTTGTCAAAGTATGCAAAAGCCCTTCGTAGATGCTCATCGTTCGACATCATTTGTAAATGAAGTGAGATGGCAACAAACTCTCCATAATCTAACTTTCCTTTACCACTGGTATCCACCTGTTCACAAAATCGATTTGATAACTCTCGTATCAACTAAACAGCCAACATTGTTGAGTAGAAAGGGACTTAAGATCATCAATCCTCCCTAAAACGAGATGATACCCTTGAAATGTGAAGCATATCCAGCAAAAAAATGATGGTTGACATTGCAAGATTTACATCAAGAGATAGCACTGAGGAGTAAATAATTAGAGGTACATGAATAAAGAAAACTTCTGTAGTTAATGCATAGTGTAACTCTCCAATGAATAAAGAAAGGATGCTTAATAAAGCCGAAACTAACAAGTCATAATAAGTTCAATGTAAATAAGGATGATGCAATATGAAAATTTTAGGTGCAGACGTGTTTGCATATCGAAGTACTTTTCATCTTTTCCCATAGATCTTCCATATATTAGAAACTAGAAAAGAGCAGACCTACAGTTCATCTCCTCTTACATGGCTAAATACAGCTAACTGGAGCATTCCTTCCCCATTGCGTTGAGAAAATATGATATACAAAACTCAACAGTGAACAAGCTACATCTCTACTGCTGCATAATTATAGGATTACTCTTCATGTGTACATTGTCATCTTTGCAAGAGTATGTGGTTTTATGTCCAATAAAAGCATATTTGCAGCATAGTATTATCATGCAAAGCTTGATCCTCTAATTACAATAGGTCATCTAAGTGTAAATTATTGCACCAAACAACCAAAGCCTAATGTTTCCCAACTTACCAGTCCAAGAAGTAAAGGAAAGCTTTCACATCTCGAAATCCTTGGTTGGCTATCGATTTGGTTTTGCTTACCCAAAAAGAATACAAACAGTCTCTATGAATTACTTTCGACACTCTAGTGATTTAGCTTGACTAAACAAAATTCAGAAAAATCTTTCTTCCTGAACCATAGTATCCATACTGTATCATTCATTTTTGTCCAAATCCTGAATGTTATTTCTTTTCTCTTGGTTGTTCGACTCTGAAGTTCTTTGTGCATAAGGAAATCCCACAAGAGGGGGGGTGAATTGTGGTAAATAAAATTTTTCGATTTTAGGTTTCAATTAAAAATTAAATCTGTTAAGCGCGAATAAGAAGAAATATAACACACAAGATATTTAGGTGGTCCGACTCAAAATCGAGCCTACATCCACCCCCAACCGGTGTTGGGAAAAAAACAACACTAAAAATACCAAGTTACAATCGAGGTTTTTCGTACGGTTCACCTCAAACCTACTTGGGATTTTTCCTACGGCTAATCCCGAGCCTACTTGAGTTTTTACGGGCTCAACTCAAACCACGGGCTTTTGCAAAATGCCGGGATGCCCTTACCCCAAAGAACAGAATACAAAAATTGGCAAAAACTTAAAATAACTTGAAGTGAAATAAGAGGCACACACAATAAAAAAAATAGAGGAATAGAAATTAAGCGATTTTTGAAGCAATAACCTCTACTTTCGGAATCCTTCTTGCCACTTTCTCTTTATGAAATTGGAAGCACCGTATTCACTTGATTTTGCTCGAAGTCGTGATCTGAAGGCTTTGAGATCTTAGCAAAATGTAACCTCTAGAAGTTCTTCAATCTTCCCTATTTACAGACCTTAAATTTGAGCTCTAAAATCACTCCCAACGGCTCTTAAAATCAACTAGCCGTTTGGGTAACGGACGGAAAACAGCTACTGTCCGATTCGGCACAAACACAGACGGCATGGATTGAATCTCGAATTTACCGTTTAAGATTAATCTCGTCCGTTCAATCTGGGCGGGCTTGATCTGAGCAGTTGGATTCTGCGCACGCTGTGTTGTATGTATTAATAAACTTTGTTCTGACATAATTCAAACTAAAACAGTTTACCTCAGTGGTTTCGCGTCCTGGCGCATATCTGTGCAGCCTGGGTTCGATTCTTCTGCATGTCATTTTAGGCTGAATAATCTCAGCCATCAGATCGCGCTTTTTCTTCTGATTTCTTTGATAGTAAGGTTGGAATTTAGTCCCACATCGCAGAAAAATCATTGCCATTGAGCTTTAAAACTAATTCGCTTCCTACCAAACTCGAGCCTCTTTGGGGTTGGCTCCCCCCTTCCTTGACCAGGATTTCATCACCTGGTTCGGGTTGACTTGATATTGCACTGTTCCGTCGACCCCTGCGACCTGAAATTGTCGTGCTCCGTTCGGCGTTGCCTACAGCCTTAATTCCTTTGAACTATGGGCGCCCCTACCGGGTCAGCCCACCAAATTTTTAAATTTATTATTATTTTTTTTAATTTCTAAATGCCTGGACGGGCCAGGGGTCGGGTCGAGTCGACCCGCCCAATGCTACAGTGAAAATTCCCGAGAGTAATGCTTTTTTAGTTTTGTGAGAATTTTTGTGCAAAAATTTTAAATATAAGTGTACCAAAATAATTTTATATTATCATAGTATTATAAATTTTCTAAATGACTATGAAAAGAAATTCATGAAAAATAATTCCTAAATAATTTTAAAAAATCAAATACCAATGTCTATACTTTTTGTCAATAAAGCTTGGCCCAAAAATCAAAATTCAATAATTATTAATTTTATAACATTTTTAAATATTAATACTACTAGTCTGCCACATCATCTCAAAATTTGGACATATCAAATTTAAGAAAAATAAAAAAAAAATCAAGTATGAAAGTTTTAGTATATGTCTTCAATTTCCTTGAAGCTTGCCATGACTCCAAGAGCCTTGAAGACCACTATTTTAGGCATTTAAAGTTCATGACTTGTCTTAATTGAATATTAACAATTTTATTTAGAACAAGCCCATATGAAATATAAACATTTATGCTTGACTCATCAAACACAAGGGTGTAACAATCTCCCCCTTTTGATGTTGGCAAGACATAAATGTTTTAAATCTATAAAAAATGATAACATGAATAAAAATAAACTTTTAAGAAGAGAAATCTTAATGAGGAGATTAATAATTATGATGCTCCCCCTATCTTTATGCTCCCCCTAACTCCTAACCGTTCTCCCCCTTTGACACCATCAAAAGGGAGTTAACCCTAAGCAATATCTAAAATTCCTAATTGTTCTCTCAATGTTTGAAATTTCTTCGATGGTAAGGGTTTGGTAAAAATGTCAGCCAATTCAAGCTTAGTAGGAACATACTCTAATTCTACTAATCCTTTGGCCACTTGGTCTCTAATAAAGTGATATCTAACATCTATGTGCTTAGTCCTAGAATGATGAACTTGATTCTTGGCTAATGCTAATGCACTAGTATTGTCAATTCTAATAGGTATATGTGTGACTTCTAAACCATAGTCTTGAAGTTGTTGTCTTAACCATAGTACTTGAGCAACACAACTTCCAGCTGCAACATATTCAGCTTCTGTTGTGGACAAGGCTATACAATTTTGTTTTTTGCTTGACCATGAAACAAGACAATGTCCCAAGAATTGACATGTCCCTGATGTGCTCTTCCTATCCACTCTAGATCCTCCAAAATCTGAATCTGTATAGCCAATGAGTTCACAAGTAAGGTCATTTCTAGGATACCATAATCCTAGAGTCATAGTTCCCTTCAAATATTTGAAGATTGCTTTAACAGCTTTTAAGTGACTTTCCTTTGGGTTTGCTTGGAACCTAGCACATAATCCAACACTAAATAGAATGTCGGGCCTACTAGCTGTAATGTATAATAAAGATCCTATAAGTCCTCTATAAAGTTTTTGGTCTATGGTTTTCCCTTGTTCATCTAGGTCTAAGTGAATAGATTGATTCATGGGAACTTTTCTAGGTTTCATATTTTCATAACCATATTTCTTAAACATTTCTTTCAAATATTTTGTTTTTGAGAAATAAAAATACCATCTTTTAGCTGTCTTATTTGCAATCCTAAGAAAAATGTTAGCTCACCCATTATGCTCATTTCAAATTCCTTAGTCATAAGATCTCCAAATTCTCTACACATTTCTTCTTTTGTACTACCAAAAATAATATCATCAACATAAATCTGAACAATTAATAAATCATCTCCTAATGGCTTTAGAAATAATTTAGTATCTGATTTACCCTTTCTAAAGCCACTTTCTACTAGATAATTACTCAACCTATGGTACCATGCACGTGGAGCTTGCTTAAGGCCGTAAAGAGCTTTCTTAAGCTTGTAGACATAATTATCTTGTGTATGATTTTCAAAACCTGGTGGTTGTTCTACAAACACATCCTCTTCTATTATTCCATTTAAGAAAGCACTTTTTACATCCATTTGAAACAATCTAAAATTCTTATAACATGAATATGCTAAAAGTAATCTACTTGCTTCTAACCTAGCTATAGGTGCAAATGAATCCTCAAAATCAATACCTTCTATTTGATTATATCACTTAGCAACAAGTCTAGTCTTATTCCTAATTATTACACCATTTTCATCTAATTCATTTTTATAGACCCATCTAATACCAATGACTTGTTGATCACTAGGTCTTGGTACTAACTCCCAAACATGATTTCTTTCAAATTGGTCTAACTCTTCATTCATGGCTTGAACCCAATAATCATCCCTAAGAGCTTCTTCTATAGAGCTAGGTTGAAAAAATGATAAAAAGGCACTATGATCTATATCTCTAATTGAAGCTCTAGTCTTCACTCCTTGGTTCACATCTCCAATGATCAAATCCTTTGGATGTGAGTTTGCAAATTTCAATCCTTTAGGTAAATTGCTTTCTTTTTCTTTTTCTACCTCTAGATTTTCTATTTTTTCGTTATTTTTATTCAAATCTAAATTCTTAACTAATTTTATTTCATCTTCTAAATGCTTCTCACTAACTAGTTGGATTGTCTCATCAAACACAACATACATTATTTCCTCTACCTTATGAGATTCTAGATTAAAAACATTATATGCTTTTCTAATTAATGAATACCATAAAAAGATTCTTACACTTGCTTTCTCATCAAACTTTCCTAAATTTGCTCTCTCATTCTTAAGAATAGTGCACTTACAACCAAAAACATGAAAATAACTAAGATCCAGTTTTTTCTTCCTAAGCAATTCATAAGGGGTTTTCTTCAACTTTGGTCTCAAGTTAACCCTATTTATAATGTAACATGCTGTGCTAATAGCTTCAGCCCAAAAATATTTGGGTAAGCTATATTCGACTAACATGGTTCTACCCATCTCGACTAATGTTCTATTCTTCCTTTCTACAACACCATTTTGTTGTGGTGTGTATGGGCATGTGAATTGGTGTTTGATTCCTTTTTCTTTACAAAACTCACTAAAATATTCATTCTTAAACTCACTCCCAGTATCACTTTGTATACAAACTAATTTTAGACTATGTTGTCTTTCTAACTCTCTAATCAAGTCTTCAAAATTCTTAAATGCTTCATGTTTATGTCTAAGAAAAATCACCCAAGCATATCTAGAAAAATCATCAACTATAACAAATCCATATTGTTTTCCTCCTAAACTCAAAGGTTGTATTGGACCAAAAAGATCTAAATAAATTTTTTCTAAAGGTCTACTAGTTGTTAATTCATTTTGAGATTTGAAAGAAGATTTGACTTGTTTCCCTTTTTGACAAGATTCACACAACTCCCAATTTGATTTACTTGGTTTTGGGAAGCCCTCTAACTACATCTAACTTTGTAATCTTCTTCAAGGTGGAGTATCCCACATGGCCTAATCTTCTATGCCATAGTGAGTTTTCATTAGATTGGGTCATTAGGCATTCCAAACCGCTAGTTTCTAATTGTTCAAAACCAATTACATAGGTATCACATTTTTTTTTCCTACAAGTAATTCAAGATTATCTTTCATGATTTTGCAAACTTTTGTTTTAAAAATAATATCAAATCCATTATCACAAAGTTGACTAATACTAATTAAATTAAATTCTAAACCGTCTACTAAAAATACATTTGAAAGGGTAAAGTTTGTCGTACCTACATCTCCAATTCCAATGATTCTTTTCTTTGTGTTGTCCACTAGAGTCACCTTTCTATTTGGACTTAATCTCAATGATTTGAACTTACTTTTGTCTCCAGTCATGTGTCTTGAACATCCACTATCCAATACCCAAGATGTGGATTTTGATTTTCTTCTTGGTTTTGACTATATAAGGTGTAAAATTTAAATTAGAAATATACCACTAAATGATATTATCAATTTAAGTTTTCTAAGTATTCTAAACCTATCCTAGAATTTCTCCAAATATTTTGGAGACCTTTTCTTCTAGTCTTCTAAGTTCTACTCTTTGGAACCCAAGCAAACTTGGGTTGAGCACTAAATGGAGCTTTCACATTCTCATTCTTAACAATCCATCTAAAATTTTGTTTATGTGCATACATGTTTCTCCTAAAAAAGCAATCTTTCAAAGTATGTCCATGTTTACAACAATAAAAACAAACAATATTTGATGGCCTAGACATGCTTAAGTATTTAGGTTTTTCAAAATTAAGATTATGTGAAGAATAATAAACATGTGAAGCATGAGAAGTATGTGAAGTTTTTTTTATTTTAGCATGCTAAGAAAATAGTATTTTTTCTTTCAAAACACAAATATCATGCTTTAAAGAAGTATTTTCAATAATAAGAGAAGCATTTTCATCACATAAATTTTGATTTTCTATCTTTTTCTTTTCATCTTCTTTCATAACAAAATCAAGCAATTCAACTTTTTCTTTGTAAATCTTTTTTAATTTTTTATGAGCACTCATTAAAGAAGTCAAGGCATTCATAATTTCAATATAATTATTTTCAAGAATATCTCTTGTCCTAGAGCTTACCTCATTTTCTTCTTCTTCTTCACTTGAGGATGTTGAAGATGCCTCATTTGCTATAAAACAAATCATCCCTTCTTCTCCTCTACTTGAGCTTGAAACATCTGAATCTTCGGACGCACTCCATGTAGCTTGGAAAGCTTTCTTTTTCTTCAAGCTCTTCTTCTTCTTCTTTTCCTCCTTCATGTGCTTGTCTTTAAGTTTTGGACATTCCGGTTTAATATGACCGGTTTGACCACACTCAAAGCAAGTTGGTGGCCTCTTCCTTTCTTTATTGCTCTTCTTCTTCCATTTCCTATTAAGAAAACTTTTTGCCAAATTTTTTGCTAAACCATTAACATGAAAACTTACCTCATCCTCCAAATCTGTGGAAGAGGTGGAAGTAGAATATGAATCACATTTGGTGGCTTTGAAGGCCAAGGGTTCTTCCTTCTTCCTTTCATGCTTTAGCTTGCTTGTAGAAGCCTCTTCCATAAGTCTCCTTGACATCTCTATTTCAGCAGTGAGAAGTTCCCCAAGGAGTTCATCCAATGAAAGTTTATTGATATCTTTAGCTGCTTTAATAGCCGTTACAAGGGGATCATATTCCTTTGGAAGGATTCTCAAAATTTTTCTTACAAGATCATCATTTGAGAATACTCTCTCAAGATTTCCCAAGCCATTTGTAATATCATTAAATCGTAAAAACATACTTTTAATTCTCTCATCGGGATTCATTCTAAAAAGTTCATAGTCATGGGTGAGGATGTTAATTTTTGTCTCTTTCACTTGTGAGGTGCCCTCATAAGTTACTTTGAGTTTTTTCCATACCTCAAATGCTGTATGCAAATTCATAATCTGTGTAAACTCACTAGGAGAAATTCCACAATGAAGATAATTCAATGCCCTTGTATTTAATTGAGCCAATCTTTTGTGCTCAACATTAAGTTCACTAAAAGGCTTGACTTCATTAGTAGAAGAATTTCTAGGAAGTTCACGAGGCTTAGTTATAACTTCCCATAATTCTAAGTCAATAGATTGAATAAAAATTCTAAAACGATTCTTCCAATACAAGTAAAATTCTCCTTTAAATAAGGGAGGCCGATTTGAAGAAAAACCTTCACACAAAGTTGCACTCATCTCAATCAAAGAAGAAGTCATAAAAACAAAAATCTCAAAACCACAAAAATTATGATAAAACCTTCCCTTAGCACAAGCGGATCTCCCACGTGATGTTACTCAAGTAAATTGGGATTCCTAACACTGATACCAATTGAAGTTCTTTGTGCTTAAGGAAATCCCATAAGAGGGGGGGGTGAATTATGGTAAATAAAATTTTTTGATTTTAGGTTTCAATTAAAAATTAAATCTGTTAAGCGCGAATAAGAAGAAATATAACACAAGATTTTTAGGTGGTCCGACTCAAAATCGAGCCTACATCCACCCCCAACCAGTGTTGGGAAAAAAAACAACACTAAAAATACCAAGTTACAATCGAGGTTTTTCGTACGGTTCACCTCAAACCTACTTGGGATTTTTCCTACGGCTAATCCCGAGCCTACTTGAGTTTTTACGGGCTCAACTCAAACCCCGGGCTTTTGCAAAATGCCAGGATGCCCTTACCCCAAAGAACAGAATACAAAAATTGGCAAAAACTTAAAATAACTTGAAGTGAAATAAGAGGCACAGACGATCGAAAAAATAGAGGAATAGAAATTAAGAGATTTTTGAAGCAATAACCTCTACTTTCGGAATCCTTCTTGCCACTTTCTCTTTATAAAATTGGAAGCACCGTATTCACTTGATTTTGCTCGAAGTCGTGATCTAAAGGCTTTGAGATATTAGCAAAATGTAACCTCTAGAAGTTCTTCAATCTTTCCTATTTATAGAGCTTAAATTTAAGCTCTAAAATCACTCCCAACGGCTCTTAAAATCAACTAGCCGTTTGGGTAACGGACGGAAAACAGCTACCGTCCAATTCGGGCCCAAACACGGACGGCATGGATTGAATCTCGAATTTACCGCTTGAGATTAATCCCGTCTTTTCGATCTGGGCTGGCTTGATCTGAGTAGTTGGATTCCGCACACGCTGTGTTGTATGTATTAATAAAATGTGTTCTGACATAATTCAAATTAAAACAGTTTACTTCAGTAGTTTCGCGTCTTGGAGCATATCCGCGCAGCCTGGGTTTGATTCTTCTGCATGTCATTTTAGGCTGAATAATCTCAGCCGTCCGATTGCACGTGTTCTTCTGATTTCTTTGATAGTAAAGTTGGAATTTAGTCCCACATCGCAGAAAAATCATTGCCATTGCGCTTTAAAACTAATTCGCTTCCTATCAAACTCGAGCCTCTTTGGGGTTGGCTCCCCCCTTCCTTGACCAGGATTTCATCACCTGGTTCGGGTTGACTTGATATTGCTCTGTTCCGTCGACGCCTGCGACCTAAAATTGTCGTGCTCCGTTCGGCGTTGCCTGCAGCCTGAATTCCTTTTAACTGTGGGTGCCCTTACCGGGTCAGCCCACCAAATTTTTAAATTTATTATTATTTTTTTTAATTTCTAAATGCCTGGACGGGCCAGTGGTCGGGTCGGGTCGACCCGCCCAATTCTACAGTGAAAATTCCCGAGAGTAATACTGTTTTAGGGTGTTTTGTGAGAATTTTTGTGCAAAAATTTTAAATATAAGTGTACCAAAATAATTTTATATTATCATAGTATTATAAGTTTTCTAAATGACTATGAAAAGAAATTCATGAAAAATAATTCCTAAATAATTTTAAAAAATCAAATACCAATGTCTATACCTTTTGTCAATAAAGCTTGGCCCAAAAATCAAAATTCAATAATTATTAATTTTATAACATTTTTAAATATTAATACTACTAGTGTGCCACATCATCTCAAAATTTGGACATATCAAATTTAAGAAAAATAAAAAAAAATCACTTATGAAAGTTTTAGTACATGTCTTCAATTTCCTTGAAGCTTGCCGTGACTCCAAGAGCCTTGAAGACCACTATTTTAGGCATTTAAAGTTCATGACTTGTCTTAATTGAATATTAACAATTTTATTTAAAACAAGCCCATATGAAATATAAACATTTATGCTTGACTCATCAAACACAAGGGTATAATAGACTCTATCAAATCAATTCTTTCCCCACGTTGAGGTCAAGTTGCACAGAAAAAATTAATGAGACGTTAAGGATTGGTTATCTGTATAAGGGTTAGAGACATCTTCACTTAACTACAACATCACCTTCCCTTCCTATTAAATTTTTTTAGAGAGAAGTAATTGTGTACATTGAATATATTTTCTTAATTGTGCAAATCAAATATGTACTTACATGTATAATAAAAAACTAATGAAAAACTTAAAAGCATATTAAGCTTAAAAAGAAAAAATATTTAATACATGAAAAATGCTTAAATATATAAAATTTTATAAAATAAAGCTAGATTTGAATAAGTGATAAATGATATTTAAACATTTAAATAGCATACATAATACAAAATAGATATTCTAAGTATACAATTATAGTTTTAAATAATAGTGACTTAAACCTTAGTATAATAGATCTGCAAAATACAATATTTTTTTAGAAGATATCATTTTCTAGTTTTCCATTAGAAAGCAAAAATTGCACTACAAATACATGTTTACTACTTGGAATGTATTGCATTGAGTTTCATGAGTGACGAACATGTGTAATCTAGAAAGTTCAAAAAAGGGTAATCCAAATCAATGAAAAGTTATAAAAAATACATTTGAAAAACACAAATAAGCATTCATCCAACAAAAAGTGTTAAAGTAATGTGGTAATTCTGTAATATGACGAACAGAAAAAAGTATAATCTTATTTTGTTAAGTGATTTGATGTAGATTTTGTATGTCATCCATGGAGAAGATATCAAAAGAAGTATATTAATAGTACTTACATTATTAAAATTATTTTTTCTTTTAGTATTATTTTTGTGTCATAAAAAATTAAATAGCACATTCCAACTGGAACAAATAAGAATCATATGCTTAGCAAGACTAATGAATTATGCATTTTGCAAATCTATTAGTGAGAATGCAAATCTGCATCAGCAATCCTCACTGACAAGGTCATTCACCATATGATTTTCCCCACCAAAAAGACCAGGTAGCGTTGGTACTATTCTTGCAGCAAATCAACATTACACTCATAAGCATTATCCAAGTGTAATGTTCTTCAAACACATACAATTCCTTAAATATTGCACCAAGGAGACAAGAATACTTCGGTTATGATTTTAGCTTAAGCTAGAGAATTAGGTCCAATATAGGAATTTGACTTGCACCAAAAGTTGGATTCAATTTGGGAACATGGCTCAAGCCAAAAAAATTGGGTCTAAGTGCAAAATCAACATAAAGATGATGTAGGCATTTGGACCACAACAAAGATTGACTTTGTCTTGGAACTTTGATCCAAGCCAATGGAAAAATCTGGTATGAGAACATATCTCACAATGGGATGAGATTTATGTTGAAATCTAGCTCAATTTTGATTGATGGATTTATGAGACTTTGTTTACTTTCTAGATTGGATGGGCCTTAGCTAAAATTAGGAGATAATTTCATGAGATTCTATCCAAATTCTAGGTTTGATGGTTTTAATTGAGCCTAAGAATATCGGTTCTATTGAATTCCACCGTTGAAAACATAGATGATTTTTAACCAAATAGACAATTTAAATTCCCAAAGACAACAAAGATAACTTGAATTTGAACACACCAACTGGTGAATTTGAGAGCTTAAAGAGTCAAGTAATTAGGAAAGTACAATCAAGACATTTGAATGTTTATAGACAATTCGGGTAGTTTGATAATTTGCACTTGAATAATAGGATGATTATAATGGCCCTAGAGGGTAGTAAAGTTTATAAGATGCTTTCATTTAACTTCAATTAGATTGTTGAAATAACTTGATCTATTTAGGAGTATCCTTTTAGGCTCATAAGGGATGTTTCAAACAATTTGATAAGGATAATTTGATAATTTATGAGTTTGGAGATTCAGGGAGCTTAACAACATCAAAAGGATAACTACGACAACCCTAAAGATGTAAGAGAAATCCCATTGATGTTGTACATGCCTGATGGGCATTTTGGTCTCAAGTGTATTTTAAGAATATTTAAATGGATGCAAAACTCAGGAAAAGAGATCAATGATCTTGAATGTCCATGAAAAAACTTTCAAATTTTTGAAAAAAAATAAATACTTTAAATAATTAAAAGTATTGACCTAATTTTGATCTAAATTTTAACAATTTGTAATATTGAGAAACATAGAAGTGATTGCCAAATTCAAAAGGATTGCATCAATTTCACTTGAGATGGAATTGGTCAACCCCTCAAAGTTATTTGGTAGCTTTGCCTTTTGCAATAACAATTTAGTAGTTTTAGAGAATTTGAGTTTCTCATAAACTTCTAGTAACCACAATAATCTCCATGGAACAAATATAAAGAGCTTGGCATCAACTTAGTTTGTTTTGGTCTTAAGATTGCCCCTTTGAGGGCATTTTTGCCATTGTGCACTATCATTGACAACTTCGTAAATTTAGAGGGTTTGGAGCTCTAAGAGTGTGTACAACAACCTCATGAGAGTCTTTTGCATTGGTTTCTTAGTAATTTTGCCTCTTGTAGATAAATTAGCAATTGATGAAGATTCGAAGCTTGAAAAACTTCGACAACAACATCAAATGACCTTTGCAATCAACTCTAAAACCTTTTTAAGAATGTTTTTCCAAAATATTTCTAAACAAAGGGAAATTTGGTGATTTTAAAAAAACCTAAAAATTGGTGTGCATAC
>JAIUJO010000282.1:509530-514530 GCA_023846275.1 Vanilla planifolia
AAGAAGAAGAAGGAGAAGAAGAAGAAGATGATGATGATGATGAAGAAGTGAAGAGGAGGAGAATAAAGATAAGAAAGAATAAGAATAAAAAGAAGAAGAGGAAGAAGAAGTGGAAGAAGAAGAAAGGAAGTGAAAGAAGAAGAATAAGAATAAGAAGAAGAAGAAGAAAGAGAAGAAGAAGAAGAAGAAGAAGAAGAAGAAGAGGAGGAAGAAGAACAAAATCAAGAAGAGAAAGAAGAGGTGGAGGAAGAAGAAGAAGAAGAAGAAGCAGAAGAAGATTAAAAAGAAAAAGAAGAAGATGATTGAAGATAAGATGATGAAGAAGCTGAGGAAGAAGAAGAAGATGAAGAAGAAGAAGAAGAAGAAGATGATGATGATGAAGAAGATGATGATGAAGTGGAAGAAGACAAAGAATAAGAAAAAAATTAAGAAGAAGAATAATAATAATAATAATAAGATGATGAAGAAGAGGAAGAAGAGAAAGAGGAGGATGAAGAAGTATAAGGATAAGAAGATTAAGAAGAAGAAGAGGGAAAGGAAGAGGATGAAGAAGAAGAAGAAAAAGATGATAAAGAAGAAGAGGAAGAAGAAGAAGAACAAGAAGAATAAAAGTAGTAGAATAAGAAGAAGAAGGAGAAAAAGAAGAAGATGAAGAAGAAGAAAGAGAAATGGAAGAAGAAGAATAAGAAGAAGAGTAAGAAGAAGATGATGAAGACTAAGAAGAAGAAGAAGAAGAGAAAAGAGAAGAATAAGAAGAAGAAGAAGAAGAAGACAAGGTGAAGAAAGAAGAAGAGTAAGAATAAGAAGAAGAAGTAGAAGAATAAGAAAAGGAAGAAGAAGTAGAAGAATAAGAAAAGGAAGAAGAAGAAGAAGAAGGAGGAGGAGGAGGAGGAGAAGAAGAAGATGAAGAAGATTATGTTGGAAAAGAAGATGAAGAAGAAAAAGAAGAAGAAGAAGTAATAGTAGTAGTAGATGGTGAAGAAGAAGAAGAAGAAGAAGAAGAAGAGGAAGAAGAAGAAGAAGAGGTAGAAGAAGAAGAAGTAGAAGAAGAAGAAGAAGAAGAAGTAGAAGAAGAGTAAGAACAAGAGGAAGAAGAAGAGTAAGAAGAAGAGGAAGAAGAAGAAGATGATGAGGAAGAAGTAGAACAAGAAGAAGTAGAAGAGGAAGAGAAGAAGAAGAAGAGGAAGAAGAAGAAGTAGTAGTAGAAGAAGAAGAAGAAGAATTGGAAGTAGAAAAAGAACAAGAAGAAGGGGAAGAAGAAGATGAAGAAAATGAAGAAGAAGAAGCATGAAAACAAGAGAAAGAAGAAGAAGAAGAAGAAGGAGAAGGAGAAGAAAAAGAAGAGGAAAAAGAGGAGTAGGAAGAAGAAGAAGGTGTAGATGCAAAATTAGAAGAGCATGAAGAATAAGGTGATGAACAAGTTGAAGAGAACGAAGAAGAAGAAGAAGAAGTAAAAGCGGAAGAAGACAAAAATAAGAATAAAAGCATGAAGAAGAAGAAGAAGAAGAAGTATAAGAAGGGGAAGAGAAGGGAGAAGAAGTAGAAGAAGAAGAAAAAGAAGAAGAGGAAGAAGAAGAAGGAGAAGAAGACAAAAAAGAAAACGAAGAGGAATAAGAAGACGAAGAAAAAGATGAAGAAGAAGAGGAAGAAGAAGAAGAAGAAGAAGAAGGAGAATAAGAAGATGAAGTAGAAGAAGAAAAAGAAAGAGAAGTAGAAGAAGAAGAAGAAGAAGAAGAAGAATATGATGATGATGAAGAGGAGGAAGAAGAAGAGGAAAAGAAGCAGGAGGAGGAGGAAGAAGAAGAAGAAGAAGAAGAAGAAGAAGAAGATGATGAAGAAGTTGAAGAAGAAGACAAATTAAGAAAAGGAAATGGAGGAGGAAGAAGCAGAAGAAGAAGAAGAAGAAGATTATGATGATGATGATGATGAAGAAAAAGAGCAACAATAAGAAGAGGACGAACAAAAAGTAGAGTAAGAAGAAGAAGAACTAGAGGAGAAGGAAGAAGAAGAAGAAGAAGAGGAAGAAGAAGAAGACGAAGAGGAAGAAGAAGAAGAAAAGTTGTAGTAAATGAAGAAGAAGAAGAGAAGAAGAAGAAGAAAAAGAAGAAAAAGTAGGAAGAGAAGATAGAGAAGTTGAAGAAGTGGAAGAAGAAAAAGAAGAATAAGAAGAAGAAAACGAAGAAGAAGAGGAGGTAGAAGAAGATGAAGAAGTAGAAGAAAAAGAAGAAGAAGAAAGAGAGAAGAAGAAGGAGGACGAGAAGAGGATGAAGAAGTAATGGAAGAAGAAGAATCATAAGAATAATAAGAAGAAGAGGAAAAAGAATATGAATAGGAGGGAGAAGAAGAAGAATAAGAAGAAGAAGAAGAAGAAGAAGAAGAAGAATAAGATGAAGAAGAAGAAGAAGAGGAGAAATGGGAAGGAGGGGAAGAAGAAGAAGAAGGAGAAAAAGGAGGAGGAGAAGAGGAAGAAGAAGGAGTAGGAGAAGATGAAGAAGAAGAAGAAGAAGAAGAAGAAGAAGAAGAGCAAGATGAAGAAGAAGATGTTGAAGAAGAAGTAGAAGAAGAAGAGGAAGAAGAAGAAGAAGAAGAAGAAGAAGAAGTAAAAGAAGAACAAAAAATTAGAAGAGGGGGAAGAAGTAGAAGATGATGAAGAAAAAGTAGAAGAAGAAGAAGAAAGAAGAAGAAGAAGAAGAAGAAGAAGAAGAAGAAGAATAAGAAGAACAAAAATATAGGAAGAGGAAGAAGAAGAAGGAGTCGAAGAAGAAGAAGAAGAGGAAGAGGAGGAAAAAGACGAACTCTTAGAAGACGAAGAAAAAGATGTAGAAGAAGAAGAAGAAGAGAATGAAGAAGAAATAGAAGAAAAAGAAGAAGATGCACAAGAAGATCAAGAAGAAGATAAAGAAGATGAAGGAGAAGAAGAAGAAGAAGAAGAAGAAGAAGAAGAAGAAGAAAAATTAAAAGGAGAAGAGGAAGTTGAAGATGATGAAGAAATAGAAGATGAAGAAGAAGAAGAAGTGGAAGAACAAGATGGAGAAGAAGAAGAAGAAGAAGAAGAAGAAGAAGGAGATGATGATGATGAAGTAGAAGAAGATGATGAAGAAGAAGAAGATGAAGAAGAAGATGATGAAGAAGAAGAAGAAGAGAGGAAGAAGAAGAAGATGAAGAAGAAGAAGAGGAAGAAGAAGAAGAAGAAGAAGAAGATGAAGAAGACAAAGAAGAAGAAGAAGAAGAATAAGCAGAAGAGGAAGAAGAAGAGGAAAAAGAAGAAGAAGAAGAAAATTAAGATGAAGAAGAAGAAGAAGAGGAAGAAGAAGAAGATGATGATGATCATAATGATGATCATGAAGAGCAAGAAAATGAAGTAGAAGAAGAGGAAGAAGAAGAAGTAGTAGTAGTAGTAAAAGAAGAAGAAGACGAAGAAGTTGAAAAGAAGAAGTAGATGAAAAGGAAGAAGAAGAAGATGGACAAGAAAAAGGAGGAGAAGAAGAAGTAGCAGAAGAAAAAGAAGAAAAAGAAGAAGAAGAAGAGGAGGAAAAAGAAGAAGAAAAAGTTGCAAAAGAAGAAGCAGAATAAGAAGAAGAAATAGAAAAAGAATTAGAAAAAGAACAAGAAGACGAAGAAGAGGAGGAGGAAGAAGAAGAACTAGAAGAAGTTGAAGATGAGAAAAAAAAAGTAGAAAAATGAAAGAAGATGAAGAAAACGGAGGCAAGGATAAAGAAGAAGAAGATGAAGAAGAAAAAGAGGAAGAAAAATAAGAAGAAGATGATGAGGAGGAGGAAGAAGAAGAAGAATAAGAAGAATAAGAAGAAAAAGAAGAAGAAGTGGAAGAAGAATAAAAATAAGATGTAAAAGAAAAAAAAGAAGATGAATAATAATAATAATAATAATAATTAGAACAAGAAAATGAGAAAGAAGAAGAGGAAGAATAAGAACAAGAATAAGTAGAAGAAGATGAAGAAGTAGAAGAAGTAGAAGAAGAAATCGAATAAGAAGAAAAAGAATAATAATAATGAGAGGAAGAAGAAGAGGAAGAAGAAGAAGAAGAAGAAGAAGAAGAAGGAGAAGATGTTGATTAAGACGAAGAAGAAGAAGAAGAAGAGACAAGGAGGAAGAAGAAGAAAAAGAAGAAGTAGAAGAGAAGGAAGAAGAAGAAGGAGAAGAAGAAGAAAGAGAAGCAGAAGAGGAAGAAGAAGAAGAAGAAGAAGCAGAAAAGGAAGAAGAAGAAGATGGAGAAGAAGAAGAAGAAGAAGAACAAGAAGAAGAAGAAGAAGAAGTGGAAGAATAAGAAGAAGTAGAAGAAGAACAAGAAGAAGAAGAAGAAGGAGATGACGAAGAAGAAGAAGAAGAAGAAGGAGAAAAAATGAAGAAGAAGAAGAAGATAGAGAAGAAGAAGAAGAATAAGAATAAAAATAATAATAAGAAAAAGAATAAGAAGAAGAGGGAGAAGTAGAAGAAGAAGAAGAAGGAGAAGGAGAAGGATAAGAAGGGGAAGAAGAAGAAGAAAAAGAAGAAGTTGATGAAGAATAAGAAGAAGACGAAAGTAGAAGAAGTAGAAGAGAAGCAAGAAAAAGAAGTGGAAGAAGTTGAAGAATGAGGAGAAGAAGAAGAAGAAGAAGAAGAAGAAGAATAAGAATAAGAATAAGAAGAAGAAAAATGATGAAAAAGAGGAAGAAGGAGAAGAAGAAGAAGGAGAAGAAGAAGATCATGTAGAAGTGAGTAAAGAAAAGAAGAAGAAGAAAAACAGGAAGTAGAAGAAGAGGAGGATGAAGAAGATGAAGAAGATGATGATGAATAAGAAGAAGAAGAAGAAGAAGAAGAGGAGGAGGAAGAAGAGTAGGAAGAAGAAGAAGAAAAAGAAGATGAAGAAGATTAAAAGTAGTAAGAAGAAGAAGAAGAATTAAAAAGGGAAGAAGAAGAACATGAGGAAGAAGAAGAGGAAGATGTTGAAGAAGTAGTACAAAAGAAGGAAGAAGAAGAAGAACAAGAAGAAGATGGAAGTA
>JAIUJO010000282.1:519530-520920 GCA_023846275.1 Vanilla planifolia
GAAGTAGAAGAAGAAGAAGGAGAAGAAGAAGAAGGATAAGAAGAAGTAGAAGAAGAAGAAGAAGAAGAAGGATAAGAAGAAGAAGAAGGAGAAGAAGGAGAAGAAAAAGTAGAAGGAGAAGAAGAAGAAAAAGAAGAAGAAGGAGAAGGATAAGAAGAAGAAGAAGAAGAAGTAAAAAAATGAAGAAAAAGAAGAAGAAGAAGAAGGAGGTGAACAAGAAGTAGTAGTAGAAGTAGAAGAATAGGAATCATAATAAGAAGAAGAATAAGAATAAGTAGAAGAGGGCAAAGTAGAAGAAGAAGAAGAAGGAGAAAAAAAAGAAGAAGAAAAAGAAATAAAAGAAGTAGAAAAAGAAGTAGAAGAAGAAGAAGAAGAAGAGGAAGAAGAAGAAGAATAGGAAGAAGAAAAAGAAGATGAAAAATGAAGAAGAAGAAGAAGAAGAAGGAGAAGAAGAAGGCCATGAAGAAGTGGAAGAAGAAGAAGAAGAAGAAGAAGAGTAAGAAGATGATGAAGAAGAAGAAGAAGTAGAGGAAGAAGAAGAGGAAGAAGAAAAAAAAGTAGAAGAACAAGATAAAGAGGAAGAAGAAGAAGAAGAAGAATTAAAAGGGAAAGAAGAAGAAGTAGATAAAGAAGAAGAAGAAGAGGAAGAAGTTGAAAAAATATAAAAGGAAGAAGAAGTATAGGAAGAAGAAGGAGAAGAAAAAGAAATTATAAAAGAGGAAGTAGGAGAAGAAGGAGAAGAAGAAGTAGATGGAGAAGAAGATGAAGAAGAATAAGAAAAAGAAGTAGAAGAGGAAAAAGAAGAAGAAAGAAGAATAATAATAATAATAATAATAATAAGATGAAGATGAATAAGTATAAGAAGAAAAAGAATAGGAGAAGAAGAAGAAGAAGAAGAAGAAGAATAAGAAAAAGGAGAATTAGGGGAAAAATTGTAAAAGAAGAAGAGGTTGAAGAAGAAGAAGAAGAAGGGGATGGGGATGGAGAAGAAGAAGAAGAAGAAGAAGAAGAGGATGTAACAGAAGAAGAAGAAGAAGATGATGAGGAAGAAGAAAAAGAAAAATAAGAAGAAGGAGGAGGAGGAGGAGAAGAAGAGGAAGAAGAAGAAGAAGAAGAGAAGAAGAAGAAGAAGAGAAGAAGAGAAGAGAAGAAGAAGAGGAAAAAAGGCAAAAAGAAGAATAACATTAAGAAGAAGAAGAAGAAGAAGAAGAAGATGAAGAGGAAGAGAAAGAAGAATTGAAAGAAGAAGAGAAAGAGGAAGAAGAAGAAGAAGTAGGTGAAGAAGAAGATGAAGAAGAAGAAGGAGAGGAAGAAGAAGAAGAAGTAGAATAAGAAAAAGTAGAAAAATGAGAAGAAAAGGAAGGAGAAGAATGTGAAGAAGAACAAATTA
>JAIUJO010000282.1:530943-533443 GCA_023846275.1 Vanilla planifolia
AGAAGAAGAAGAAGAAAAAGGATAAGGGGAGGAAGACTAAGAAGAAGAAGAAGAAGAGGAAGATGAATAAGAAGAGGTGGAAGAAGAAGAGGAAGAAAAAGAAGAAGAAGAAGAAAAAGAAGAAGAAGACGAAGTAGATGAAGGAGAAGAAGAAGAAGAAGAAGAAGAAGAAGAAGAAAAAGAAGTAGAGGAAGAACAGGAAGAAGAAGAAGAATAAGAAGATGTAGAAGAAGCAAAAGAATATGAAGGTAAGAAGAAGAAAATGAAGGATAAGAAGAAGGAGATGAAGTAGTGGAAGAAGGAATAAGATTTATAATAAGAAGTAGAATAAGAAGAAGAAGAAGAAGAAGAAGATGAAGAAAAAGAAGATGAAGCAGAAGATGATGAAGAAGAAGAAGTAGAAGAAGAAGTAGAAGACGAAGAAGAAGAAGAAGTAGAAGCTGAAGAAGAAGAAAAAAAGTAGAAGCAGAAGAAGAAGAAGAAGAAGAAGAAGAAGAACAAGAATAAGAGGATGAGGAAAAGGTAGAAGAAGGAGAAAAATAAGAAGATGATGAAGAAGAAAAAGAAGAACAAGAAAAAGATGGAGACAAAGAAGAAGAAGAAGTAGAAGAAAAATAAGAAGAAGAGGAAGAGGAGATGGAGGAGGAGGAGGAGGATGTGGTTGAGTAAGAAAAGTAGGATTAAGGAGAAGATGAAGAATTAGAAGAAGAAAAAGAGCAAGAAGATGATGATGAAGAAGAAGAAGAAGAAGAACAACAACAAGAAGAATAAGAAGAAGAAAATGAGGAAGAAGAAGGAAAGGAAGACAAAGTAGAAGAAGAAAACAAGAAGAAGAAGAAGAAGAATTAAAAGAAGAAGTTGAAGAAGAAGAGGAAGAAGAAGGAAAAAAATAACAAGTAAGCAAAGAATAATAAGAATATGAAGAAGAAAAAGAAGAAGAAGGTGAAGAAAAAGAGGAAGAAGAAGTAGAAGTCAAAAAGAAGTAAAGGAATAAAAGAAAGAAGAAGATGAAGAACATGAAGAAGAAGAAGAAGAGCACGAAGAACAAGAAGATGAATAAAAAAATAAGAACAAGAATAAAAAAAGAAGATGAAGAAGAAGAAAAAAATGGAGAATAAGTGGAAGAAGAATAAGAATAAGATAAAAGGAAGGAGAAGAAGAAGAAGAATAATAAAACAAAGAAGAAGATGATGAAGAAGAGGAAGAAGAAGAAGCAGAAGAAGAAGAAGAAGAAGAAGAAGAAGTGGAAGAAGAAGAGGAAGAAGAAGGAGAAGAAGAAGAAGAAGAAGAAGTGGAAGAAGAAGAAGAAGATGAAGAAGGTGTAGTAGAAGAAGCAAAAGAAGAAAAAGAATAAGAAGATGAAGAAGAAGGAGAAGAAGAAGCTGATGATGATGAAGAAGAAGAAGAAGGAGAAGAAGTGGAAAACTAATAATAATATTAACAAGAAAAAGAAGAAGAAGAAGGAGTTGAAGAGTAAGAAGAAGAAGGAGAAGAAGAAGAAGAAGAAGAAGAAGAAGATGAAGAGGAAGAAGAAGAAGAAGAAGAAGGAGAAAAAAGTGATGATGAAGAAGAAGAAGAAGGAGAAGAAGAAAACGAAGAAGATGAAGAAGAAGAAGAAGGACAAGAAGAAGAAGAAGTAGAAGAAGAAGAGACAAAAGAGCAGGAGGAAGAAGGAGGATGAGAAGAAGAATAAGTAAAGAAAAAGTGGAAGAAGAAGAAGAAGATTATGAAGAAGAAAAAGGAGAAGAAGAAGAAGAAGAGGTCGAAATAAAAGAAGAATAAGACGAAGAAGGAGATGAAGTAGAAGTAGAAGAAGAAGAAGGAGAAGAAGAAGAGGTCGAAATAAATGAAGAATAAGAAGAAGAAGATGTCGATGATGAAGAGGAAGATGAAGAAGAAGTGGATGTTCAAGAAGAAGAAGAAGAGGAAGAAGAACAAGACAAAGAAGAAAATGAAGAAGAAGAAGAAGAAGAAGAAGTAGAAGAAGGCAAAGAATGAGAGGAAGAAGAAGAGGAAGAAAAAGAAAAAGAAGAAGAAGAAAAAGAAGAAGAAGAAGAAGAAGAATTAAAAGGTGAAGAAGAAGATGAAGAATAAGACGGAGAAAAAGAAAAAGAAAATGAAGAAAAATATGTAGATGGAGGAGAAGAAGAAGAATTAGAAGAAGAAGAAGAAGAAGGAGAACGAAAAGAAGAAGAATAAGAATAAGAAGAAGAAGAAGATGATGATGAAGAAGAAAAAGAGAAGTCAAAGAAGAAGGAGAAGAAAAAGGAGGAGAAGAATAAGAAGAAGAAGAAGATGATCATGAAGATGAGGAAGAAGAAGAGGAAGAAGAAGAAGAAGAAGAAGAAGATTAAGAATAGAAAGAAGAAGAAGAAGAAGGTGATGATGAAGAAGAAGAGGAAGAAAAAAAGAAGTAGAAGAAGAAGAAGAAGAAGAAGAAAAAAGAAGTAGAAGAAGATGATGAAGAAGAAGAAGAAGAAGGAGAAGAAGAAGAAGAAGA
>JAIUJO010000282.1:545943-645943 GCA_023846275.1 Vanilla planifolia
GGAAGAAGAATAAGAAGCAGAAGAAGAAGAAGAAAAAGAAGTGGAAGAGAAGGAGGAGGAAGAAGAAGACAAAGAGGAAGGAGAAGAAGTACAAGTTGATGAAGAAGTAGAAGAAGAAGAAGAATAAGAAGAAGAAGAATATGAAGAAGGAGAAGAGGAAGAAGGACCAGAAGAAGAAGGATAAGAGGAAGATGAAGCAAAATAATAAGAAGAAGAAGAAGAAGAAAAAGGAGAAGAAGAAGACAAAGAAGAAGAAGATGATGATGATGAAGAAGAAGAAGGAGAAGAAGAAGAAGGAGAAGAAGAAGAAATAGAAGAAGAAGAAGAAGTATAAGAAGTTGAAGAAAAAGGCAAAAAAGAAGAAGAAGAAGAAGGAGAAGGAAATGAAGAAGTAGAAGAAAAAGAAAAAGAAGAAAAGAAGGAAGAAATATAAGTGTGTGTATGGGGTGTTTATTAATCTGCATGTGTGTGTGTCTATGTTCAAGCATATTTGTATACATGTGAGTGTGCACACATGCACATATGTGTGTGTATGCATATGTATGTCTATGTAATTGTGTGTGTGTATGTGTTAGTGCATTTGTGCATCAGTATATTGTATTGCATGCATGTGTGTGAGTGTGCGTGCATATGTGTTGCATGTGTATGTGTGTGCAATTCATTGTGTGTGTTTGAGTGAATGTTTGTGTTCTTTTGCATGTGTATGCATGTGTCTACATGTATATGTGCATGTGTGCATGCAATAATTGTCTTATGCATATGTATGTGTGTGCGCACATGTGTATGTGTGTGTGTCTATGGGAGAGTACATGTGTGAGTGTACATTTGTGTATGTGTATGTGCATGTTCGCATGTGTATGTGTGCCTACGTGTTTCTATAGGTGTGCATGCATCTATGTGTTTTTGTATATGAGTGTGTAGGGGGGTTTGTGTATATGAGTTTGTGTGTGTATGTTCATCTGTGGGTGTGGTTTCATTCGCGTGTGCTTATGTGCATGCATTCATGTTCATATATGTGTATGCCAATGTTACGTAAATGCATGTGTATGCTATTTAGTGTGTGCATGTGTGTGTGTGTGTTTGTAGGTGTGTATATGTGTGTGTGTGTGTCTGTCTGCATGTGAATGCATGCATGTGTGTGCATGTGTGTGTTCATGTGTGTGGGTCTATGTGTGGCATGTGCCTACATGTATGTACACATGTGAATGCATGTATACTTGTATGAGTTTGCATGTGTGTGTTTGTGTGCATGTGCATGCATACTCTTATGTTTGTGTGCATATGCATTTATGCAAGTGCATGTGTCCATGTGTAGCTATGGTTTTGCATGTGACTATATGTGTGTGCGTGTATGTGTGCATGTGCACATGTTTGTATGTTATTTAAGTGTAGATGTGTGCTTGTGCTTGTGTGCTTGTGTGCATGTGCATGTGTGCTTATGTGTGTGCATGCATTTTCATTTGTTTGAATGTGTGTGTGCTTATGTGTGTGCATGCATCTTCTATATGCACTTGTGGCTGTGTGTGTATGTGAGCACGTTTCTAAGTTTACATTTGAACACATGTGCATGCATATGTTTGAGTGGGTGTGGATGTATACATGTGTGTATGTGTGCATGTGTGTGTGTGTGCGTGCATGCATTTACACATGCACACATGTGTTTATAGGCATGTTTGTGTGTGTGTAAGTGTGTTCATACTTATGGATGTGTATGTGTGTGTGTTTGTATATGTGCATATGTGTTTGTGTGCACCTGTGTGCATGTGCGTGTGTGCATATGGACACATGTTGGTGTGTTTCATGTTCATGTGTGTGCATGTGTGAATGTGCATATATGTCTATGTGTGTGCATATGTGTGTGTGTAAGCATGTGTGCTTGTGTGTGCAAGCCTTCTTGTGTGTTTGTCATTGCGTGTCGATGTGTGTGCGTGCATGCATGAGTGTGTGTGTAAGCACGCACGCACGTGTGTGTGGGTGTATGTACAATGAATTGGCATGTGTATGCACACATATGTGTGCTTTTGTCTTTGCATGTTCATGTGTTTGTGTGTGTATGTGTGCGTTTTGGTGTGCATGTCCATGTGTTTGAGTGTGTATGTGTGCTTTTAAGCATGTGTGTGCATGAATGCTTATATGAGTGTTTGAAGTTGTGTGAGTGTACTTGTGCTTATGTGTGCATGCATTTTTTGTGTTAGTGTGTTGTGTGTGCGTGCATGTTCATGTATGTGTTTGTTTGTGCATGTGCATGTGTTTGCTTGTGAATATGCATATGTGTGTACAAGTACATGTATGTGTGTGTGTGTGGTTGTGTACATGCATGCTTGCATGTCTGTGTACGTGTGTGTGCATGTGTGTATGTATTTGTGCACGATCATGTGTGAAAGAATAAGGGTGTACGTATGTGGGTGTGTCCTTGAATGCATGTCTATGTATATGTGTGTGAGTTGAGCATCTATCTACATGCATGTGTGTACATGGGTATGTATGTGTCTGTGTATAAAAAAAAGTGTGTTCACGTGTGGTCATATTTATGTTCCCACATGTGTGTCTCTGAGGGTGCGTGTGCCTATGCATATGTCTTTATGTGTGAATGTGTCCATGCATTTTTGTATGTGTGTGTGCACCTTCATATGTATGTTTTGTGTATGGGGCATCTTAGTGTATGTGCATAGTTTGTTCAAACACATGTGTGCATGTGTGTGAATGTGTTTGTGTGTGTTTTTGTGCTTTTTTCCATGTATGCATGTGTGTTAGAATGTGTACTTGTGGTTTTATTCGTGCAAGTGGCTGTGTGATTAAGTATGTGTATGTGCATGTGTATTTGTACTTGTGTGTGCATGTGAGTGTGCATGTGTAGTTGTGTGTGTGTGTGTGAGTGTGCATGTTAGTGAGCATGTGGGTGCATGTGCACATGTGTGTGTGACTCTACATGTGTGCATGAGCAAGTGCATGCATGTGTATGTGTCCATAAGTGTGAATGTGTACGTGGGTACATGTGTGTGTATGTTTGTGTTCATGTGTGCATGCTGGTGCATGCATGTGTGGGTGTGAGCACATTTTTGTGCCTACATATGCTTGCATGTGTGCACATGGTAGCTCTTGTGTGTGTGAGTATGAGTATACATGCATGTTTGTGTGTCCATGCCTATCGATGTGTATGTGTTCCTTTGTGTGTGTGCTTGTGTGTGTGCATGCATGTCTGTGCATGTGAATGCATGTGTGTGTGCATGTGTATGTGTGTATGCATTTGCATGCTTACATTCATGTGTGTGCATGTGTCTATATTTGTGTTATTATGTGCATGCATGTGAATGGTCATGTGTATGTGTATGCATGTGTGCCTATACATGTTTGTTTATGTGCATGTGGGTGTGTTTGGATCCTTATGAGTGTGTGTGTATGTGTGTACACATGTGCATGTGTTTGAGTGAGTGAGTGTGTTTGTATGAATGCGATTGTGTGTTCATGTGTTTGTGTATGTGAGTATGTGCATCTACATGTGTGTGCATGCATTTTTCTCTATGTTCATGTATTTGTGTGTGTGCATGTGCATACTTATCTGAGTGTGTCTAATTGTAAGGAACTATGCATGCATGTCTACAGGTGCATCTATGTGTGAGTGTGTGTTCATGTTCTCGCGTGCTTATGCATATAACTGTAAGAATTCATGTACTTGTATGCATGTGTATGTGTGTGTGTGTGCAAGTGAGTATATATGTGAGTGTGCATGCGTGTGCAAGTGTGTATTTCCTGGGTTTGTATGTGTGTGCATGGGTGTGAGTGTGTGAGGGTGTATCTATATGTGTACATGTCTGTGCATTTGTGTTCATGTGTGCACATTCTTACGTGTATGCATGTAAGGCTGTGTTTATGCATGTATGTGTGTGTGTATTTGTGTTTATGTGTGTGTTTGCATACCCATATGCATTTATGCATCTATGTATGTTTATGTGTGTGTCTATGTGTGTGCATATGTGTGTATGTGTGAATCTGTGTTTAAGTATTATTGTGTATGTGCATGTGCATGCATGCACACGCCTGTTTGTATGGGTGTGTATGAGTTTGTTCATGTGTGTACACATGTGGGTGTTGTGTGTGGGTGCAAGCATATGTGTATGTGAGTTTGTATGTAAGTATATCTCTATGTGTGTGTGTGTGTCTTCTTATGAGTGTGCATGTGTGTGTATGAGTCTACATGTTTACTTGCATGTGTGACTCCTTGTGTATGCAAGTATGTATGTGTGTGTGTGTTGGTGCGAGTCTGTAAATTTGTGTGGGTGCATACGGTCTATGTCATCTTGTGCTTTGTGTGTATATTTTATGTGCATGTGTGTGCAAATGGTGTATGTATGTGTGTGCATGTTTGTCAATGTGTGTGTAGCTGACTGAGTGTGTATGTGCATGCATGTGTGCATATATGGACACATATGAGAGAATGTGTGTGTTGTGCATTTTTGTTTTGCATGTGCATATGTGTGGGTGTGTGTGAGTGTAGTTGTGCTTACGTATGTTCACATATGTTTGTGTGTCCTCATGCATTTGTTTGCTTGTTTGCTCTTATGTATGTGTTGCTTATCTATGTATTTTTCAGTGTGCATGTGAGTGAGTGAGCGTTTGTGTGTGTGTGCATGTTTGTGTGTTCCTATGTGCATGCATGTGTGTAGCTATGTGTGGGTTTGTGTACATGTGCATGTGTGCATGTGGGTTAAAGTGCATATATATGCATGTGTATGGGTTTTGTGGGTATGTGTGTGCATGTGTGTGAGGATATTTATGTATTCATGTGTGTGTGTGTGCATTTGTGTTGTGTTCTTATGTATGTGGGTGTGTGCTTTCCTATGTGTTGGTGTTTGTGTGTATACATGTGTCTGTGCATGTCCATGTGGGCACATCTGTGTGTGTGCATGGGTGCATGTGTATGTGAATTCTTATGCGTGTGCATTGGGGCTATGTGTGATTATGCAAGTGTCTGCATGTATGCTCGTGTATATGTTTGCATGCCTGTCTACATGTGTGTGTTGTGCATGTGTCTATGCTAGAGTGTGTTTTTGTTATGTATGTATGCACATATATGCATTTTTGTTTGTACAAGTGTTATATGCTAGTGCACATGTGTGTGTGTGTGTTTATGTGCATGCAAGTGCATGCACATATGGTTATTCATGAATGTGTTTGTGTGTGCGTGTTTGAGTATGCATATGTGTGTATGTGTACGTACATGTGTGTTTGCATGCATGCATTTCTGCTTCTATGTGTGCATGCAAATGTGTCTATATGTGTATGAGTTTGTGTGTATGTGTCCTTCTGTAAGAGTGGGTGCATGTATGCTTGCCTGTGTGTATGTTCATGTGAGTGTGTTTGTGTGTGTGTGTGTGCATTGTATTGTTTTTTTGGTGTGTGTACGTACATTTGTGCATGCAGATGTATGTGCATGGGCATGTGTGTGCCTCTAAGGGTGAGTGTGTGTGCATGTTTGTATACATGTGTGCATGCATCTTTACGTGTGCATTTGTGTTGGTGTGTATGGGTATGTGTCTATGTGTGCATGTGTATTTGTGTATGTGTGTGTGTATGGGTGTGCGATAGTCTTTGTGCATGTGTGTATGCATGTGTTTGCAAGTGTGTTCATGTGCACGTACATGTGTGCACGTGTATGTGATTGTGTGTGCGATTTTGTGTGTGTGCATGTTTGTGCTTGAGTGTGTAAGTGTGAGTGTGTGCATCTTAGTATGTGTACAAGCATATGTTATTATGCACCTGTGTATATGTGTCTGCATTCATTCATGCATTTGCACAACTGTATGAGTGTCCACAATTATGGCTATGTTAATGCATGCATGATGAAGCATGCACATGCATGTGTGTACATCTATGTGCATGTATGTGTGTGCAATTGTGTGTACTTGTGTGTGTGCTTGTATGAGTGTGTGTCTATTCTTATTGGTGTACTTGCGTGTGCATGCATGTGTATTTTTTATGCATGTGCATTGAACATGTGCATGTGTATGTCCATGTGCATGTCTGTGTGTTTGCAGATGGATGTGTGTTTGCAGGTATGCATGGATGTAAAGTGTGCATATGGGTACAATTGTGTGTTTTTGTGTGTGGGTGCTTGTGTGTGTGTATGTGCATGTGTATATGCTTGTGTGCTTGTATGTGCTTGCACTCACGTGTGTGTGCATGTGTGTTTTTGCATGCATGTATGAGTGTACATGTGTTTGCATGTTTATGTGCATGTCTATACATGTGTGTGTGTGTGTATGTGTGTTTGCACAAGTACATTTCTGAACATGTTTTTGTGTGCATATGATTATAGAAGTGTGTGCCTTGTGTTTGTGTTGTTGTGTGCAAGTGAGCTTATGTGCGTACATTTAAATGTGCATGTGTGCATGCTTTGAGTGTGTGTGCGTGTGTGTGCGTGTGTGTGAATGTATGTGTGTGTGCATGTTTGTGTGTTCATGAGTGCATTTGTGTGTTAGTGTGCATGTGTGTATGTTTATTTATGTTCATGTCTTTCTGTGTATATGTGTGTTTTTGTGCATTTACTAGTGTGTGTGTGTGTGTCCATGTGCACGTCTGTGTTTTTATGGATGTGTGTGTTCATTTGTGCATGCTTATGTAAATGTGTGTATTTTTGTGCATGCATGTGAGTCTATGTGTGCTTGTACTTGTGTGCATATGCATGTAGGTATGTGGGTGCTCATGTCTTTGTGCATGTGTGTGTATGCATGCATTTGTGTGTGTGTGTGTGCATGTGTGTGTACATGTGCGTGTGCACATTTGTGCATATGTGTTCGTATGAGCATGTTTGCGTGTGCATGTGTCATGTATGTGCATATGTGAGTGCATGCAAAAATGTATATGCGTGTTCATCAATGTGTTTGGTTTCAAGTGCCCTTGTTTGTGTTCATTTGTGCATGTGTGCATGTTTCCATGTGCATGTACATGTATGCACATACCTTTGTGAGTGTGTGTATATGCATGTATGTGTGTATATGTGAGTGCATTTTCTTGTGCATGTGTGTGTGCCTACTTATGCAAGTGAATATGTGTGTGCATGATTATGCATGTGTGTTTGTGTGTATATGTGCAAGTGCATATGCAAGTGTGTGTGTGCATGTGTGTGCATGTATGTGTGAGTGTGTGTGTGCATTTTTGTGCACATGTATGTGTTTGTGCCTCTATGTGTGCATGAGTGGGTGCATTGCATGTGCATATGTGTGTAAGCATAGGTGCAAGTGTGTGTTTGTAAATGGGTGCATGAATGAGTGTGCATTTGTCTATGCACATTCGTGTGTATGTTTTTGTGTTCTTGTGTGTGTGAAAGAATGTGTGTGCACATATGTGCATGTGCAAGTGTGCATGGGCATGTATGTGTGTGTTTTTGTGTGTGTGTGTGGATGTTTGTGTATGCATAAATGTGTGCTTGTATATGTGTGGTTGCATGCATGTGTATTTGTGTGCATGCATTCATGTGTGTGTGCATGCACATGTGTGTATGTATGCATGTGTATGTGTGTGTATGCATGCATGCATGTGTGTGCTTAATTGTATGTGCTTTGCATGAGTGTGTGTGTATGTGTGCATATGTGTCTACATGCTTATGTATGAGAACATGCATACCTTTGTGCTTGTGTGTGTCTTTGTGTGCATGTTCCCATGTATGTGAGTGTTTTTCAAGCATGTGTAGGTGAGTGGGTGCATGAGTGTGCATGCATGCACACGTATTTATGTGTGTCTTTGCATATGCATGTGTGTAAGTGTGTGCGTGCATTTGTCAGCATGTCAATGTGAGCAATCATGTGTATATTTATGTGTGTGTGGGTGTGTGTGAAGTCATATTTTTTGGAGTGAGTGTGTGCATTTGTGTTCATAAGTGCACATGTGTATATGTGAGCATGTGTTTTTATATTTGTCTCTACATTTCTTTATGCATCTGTGTGCGTGGTTGTGTGAATGTGTGTGCTTATGTATGTGTGCATTTGTATGTGCATGTGCGTGAATATGCATGACTATGAGTGCATGTGTGTGTATATATTTTTATGTGCATATGCATCCATGTGTATGTGTGTACAAGTGCGTATGCACACATTTATGTGTGTGTGCATGTGTGTATGCATCTATGTGTATGTGGGTATGTGTGCATTTATGCGAGAATGCATACGTGCATGTGAATGAGTGTGTGTATATGTGTGTGTGTGTGTGGTTGTGTGTGTGCATGTGTTATTGCTATGTGTGTGCAGATATGTTTGTGTGTGCATGGCCATGTGTGTCTACAAGTGGGTTTGCATGTGTGTGTATGTGTGTGTATACATGAGATTATTTGCATTCATGTGCATGTGTGCACATGTCTATGTGCATGTGTGTGCATATGGGTACTTGTGTGCATGTGCCTTTGTGTGTGTGCACATGTGCTTGCATGTGCTTATGTGTGTGCATGAATGTGCACATGAATATGTGTGCATGTGGGTATCAGTTCTCTGTATGTGTGTGCATGAGTGTGTGAATTTGTGCATGCATGCACATGCGTGTGTATGTTCATGTAAGTATTGCATGCATGTATATGCATATTTGTATGTGCATTTGTGCATTCACACATGTTGGTATGTGTACATGTTTATGCATATTTGTGTGCAGGTGAGTGTGTGTATGTGTGTGCACTTACATGATTGTGTGCAAGTTTGTGTGCATGCATTTGTGTGTGTTATAAGCATTTCTATATAGGTGCATGCACATGCACATGAGCATTTGTATGGGTGCATATGTGCACGTGTTTATATACATTTGTGTGAGTGAGCATAGGTGTTTGTATGTGTTACATACTTATGTGTTTGTATGTATATGTGCATGCACTTGTGTGAATAGCTTTGCATGTGTGTGCGTGTATGTGTGTTTGTGTATGTGTGTATGTGTGTATGCATGTGTCATTGTGTGGGAGTACACATCGATGTGCATGTGTTTGTGCACATGTGTCAGCCTGTATTTACATGTGTGCATACTTATGCAAGTGCATGTGCATGTGTATGCATGTTCATGTATTTGTGTGTATGCATATGTGTTTGTTTGTGTGCTTGTATTTATGTGTTTGTAGATGTGTGTGCATGTATGTGCTTCTATGGATATGTCTATGTTTGTGTGCTTGTGTGTGCATCTATTTATGTATTTTTGTGGGTGTGTGTGTTTGTACCTTTTTTGTGCAATTGTATGTGCATATGTGTGTGCATGCGTATTGGTGTTTGTATGTATTTGTCATTGTGTGTGACTATGCATTGTGCCTTTATATGCTTATTTGTGCATGTTTGTGCATGTGTCGTCATGTTTGTTTGTGTGTTTGTGTGCTTATGTGTGTACTGGTGTACATATGTCTGTCTATTCACATGTGTGTGACTATGTGTGTGTGGATGGATCTATATGTGTGTGTGTTTGCACGTACTTGTATGAATGTGCATTTGTGCTTGTATATGTCTTTGCATGTTCATGCATGTGTGCATGTGTGTGTGTTTGTGTTTGTGTGCTTGTGTGTTTGTGCATGCATGTGTGTCTATGCATGTGCTTGTGTTTGTACATGCATTGGTGTGCATGCATATGTGCACACATGTGCATTTTTGTGCTTATGTATGTGTGCTTCATTTTGTGCATATTTGTAAGTGTGTGAGTGTACATATGCTGGTGTATCTATGTGCTTGCATGCATCTACATGTGTGTGCGTGTGTGAGTACCTGTGCATGCGTGTGCAATTACGTGTGCCTATGTGTGTCTGTGCATGTTCATGTTTATGTGTGTGTGGCATGTCTATTTGCTTAGATGCGCATGTGCATGTATGTGGGTGTGTGCAAGCATGTTTGCATGTGCAAGTGTTTGTGAATGTGTGTGCTTACCAACATATGTGCATCCACACACATGCATACACATATGCACATACACATGCATACACACACAAACACATGCAAAAACTTGCACACACACAAACATGCACACACACACACATAAAAACACACATGGAAATACCCACACACAAACGTACATGTGTATCCATGCACACAATTGCATGCATACATACACAAACGCACATGCATGTATGCACCTGGGTGTGTGCGTGTGGGTGCATGGTCATGCGTCTTTTGCATACATGTGTGCGAGTGTGTGTGCATGGTATTGTTGTGTGTGTATGTGTGTGAGTACTTTTGTGTGTATTCATGTAGGCATATGTGTGCTTGCCAACATGTGCTTGTGTTTGTGTGCATGTGTGAGTGAGTTTGCACACATGTATTTATTTGCACTTATGCATGTGTGTGCTTATGTGCATGTATGCATGAGGTCATGTGCATGCATTAATGTGTGTGTGTGTGTGTATTTGTATATGTTCATTTGTGAATGTCTACATTTACATGCATTCATGTGTGCTTATCTTGTGCAAGTGTGTATGTGTGCATGAGTATGTTTGTTTGTGCATGTGTGTATGTGTGTGTGTGTGCATGCATGTGTGTGCTTGTGCATGTGCAAGAATGTTCTCCTATGTGTGCGGTTTTATGTTTGCATGCGTGTGCTTGTTCATGTGTATGCTTGTGTAATGCATGTGCATATTTCTATGAGTGCGTAAGCATGTGCATGTCTTTGTGAGTGTGTAGGTTCATGGATCCACATTTTTTGTATGTCCGAGTTAGCATACATGTGTGCATGTCTGCTTGCATGTGTATGTCTATGTGTATGCATGTGTGTCTGTATGCCTATTTGTGGGTGCATGTGTGTGGGTGTGTGCTTGCAAGCAAGGAAGTGTATACATATGTGCATCAACATGTGCCATTGTGCATGTATGAATGTATATGCATGTGCAAATGTATGCATGTATATGCATATGCACATGTATGCATGTGTTTATCTATGTGTCAGCATGTGTGTGTATAGGCTTGTGTTTGCATGTGTGTATGTGCATGTTTGCAAGTAGGTGTGTGAGCAAAAGTGTGAGTGTGATTCCATGTGCACATGCATGTGTCTTCTTGTGTGTAGTTGTGCATATTTGTGTGAATGTTTTATTTTGTGGGTGCATATATATGTGCATAAGTATGTGCATGTTTGTGTGCATGCATGCATGTGTGAGTGTGTATGTTTATGCCTGTATTTATGTGTGCTCAGTATGCATGTGTGGAAACATGGCTATGTTGGAGTAAGTGTTTAGGTATGAGTGCATGTGCTGGTGTGTGTGTAGGTGCATGCATTTCTGTATGCATGTTTGTGTTCTTGTGCACGTATGCATGTGCATGTGTGTGTATGAGTCTGTGTTTGCCTGTGCATATGTGTGCATATGAGTGTGCTTCTATGTGTGTGAGTGCATGTGCATGAGCATGAGTGTGTGTGTGTGTGTGTGTTATGCTTATAGTATGCATGTGTGTGGGTGTGATTGTGTGTGAGTGTGTCTATATGGTTACGTGTGTGAATGTATGCATGCATGTGTATGCTTGTGTGTGTTTGTATATGTGCAAGTAAGCTTCTGTGTGTGTTTATGCATACATGTGTGCCTCTTCTTGTGTGTGGGTGAGTGTATCATTGTATGTTTATGCATGTGTGCATGTGCATGTGTGTGGCACTATGAGTCCATGCATGTACACATGTGTAAGTGTTTGTATTTGGGTGTGTGAGTGTATGTGCATGCATGCATGCATGTGTGTGTGCTTATGTGCATGTGCACACATGTTCTTAGGTGAGTCAGTGGGTGTGTGCACGTGCTTATGTGTGTATGTGTGTGTGTGTGCACACATATGTGAGTTTGTTGGTGTATGTGCACAAGTGCATGTTGTGTGTGTGTGTGTGCGCATGTGTGTGTGCATATCTTTGTGCATGTGTATGATTAAACGTGTGCATTTGCATGTGTGCATACTTGTGGGCATGTTTGATTGCATATGTGTGTGCGTATGCATATGCCTATGTGTTTGCCTATGCAAATGATGTGATTGTACATGCGTGTGTATGTGGATGTGCATGTATGTGCTTAAAAACATGCATATTTTTTTGTATACATGATCATGTGAGTGCATGCACATGTCTATGTGCACCTATGTATCTATGAGTGTGCATAAGTACATTTGTGTGTGTGTGCATGTGATGTGCATGTGTGCTTGTATATGTGCATATATATATATATATATATATATATATATATATATATATATATATATATATATATATATATATATATATATAAGTGTTTGTGTGTGTGTGTGTATGAATGTGTTTGTGAAGATGTACATGTATGTGGGTGTGCATAAACACATGTGAGAATGTGAGCATGTGAGTGTGCATTTATTTTTGGGTTTGCATTTGTGTGTTTGTTCGTCCGTGTTATTGTGTGTTTGTGCATATGTGTGTGTGCTAGCACCTATAGGTGCATGTGTGTATATGTGCATATATGGTTGTGAGATTGTGTGTATGTGCATACTACGTGCTAGTGTGTAAGCTGGCATGTACATGTGTGCCTATGTGTATGCATGTGTGTGATTGTATGTATGGGTGCATGAGGGTGTGTGTGTGTATATGTGTATGTGTGTGTACATGTGTGTGCTTATATCTATCTATATGTGCATGCATGGTGGTGTGTGTGCATTGTGAGTTCATGTGTTTACAAGTGTGCATACACGTGTATGCGTGCTTGTTTGTGTCATCATGCATGCATGTGTGTAAGCATGCACATGCATATATGTGTGTGTATGTGCATTTTTGCATATGTTTGTGTGTGTATGAATGTGTGTGTGTGCATGGTGGACATGTTTGTGTGTGTGTGTGTGTATGTGCATTTGCATGTATGGGTACATTAGTGTATGCAGGTGCATGTGTGTGCATATTTGTGCATGTTTTTGTCAGTGTATGTTTATGTGTTTGTGTGTATTTTTTTGCACATGTTTGTATTTACTTGCATTTACACACACTTGTGCATACATGTACATGTGTGAACATACAAGTAGGTGTTTGCAAGTATATGTTTGTGAACATTAGCATTGTATATGTCTATGTGTATGTGTGAGCATATATCTGTGTGTGTTGGTGGGTGGGTGTGCATGTGGATGTTTGCACATGCCTGTGTGTGCTTGTGCATGTGTGTGGCTGTGTGTTTGTACGTGTATATATGTGTGGATGTGTGTATATTTGTGGGTGTATGTGTGTGCTTGTATTTGTGTTCATGTGCGTGTGTGTGTTTGTATCTATGTACATATGTGTGTTTGCTTATGTGCATGTGTGTATGTGATATGTATGTGTGCAAATGTGTTTATGTGTATGTGCATATCTTAACATGCATCTAAATGTGTGGGCTTGTTTGTTTGTGTGCATTCATGCATGCATGTGTGTATGTATGTGTGTGTGTGTGTGTATGGATGTGAATACATGTTTGTATGCTTGTCTACATATGTGTGTGTGTGTGTGCACGTGTTTATATGTGTTCATTTGTCTGTGTGTGTGTGTGCATGTGGTTCATGCCTTTGTGCTTGTGTGTGTGCTTACTTGTGAGCCTATGTGTGCACTTGGGTGTGCTTGTCATATATGTATGCTTTTGTGTGCATGTGCTTGTGTGTGTTTGTCTATGTGCATATGCGTGTGCATTCGTGGGTGCACATGTGTGTACACGTGCATTTTTATTTGTGTTTGTGTTTACCTATATGTGTGTGGGTGAGTGCATGTGTAGGTGGGGTGCGTGTGTCTTTGTTGTGCAAGTGTACAAGCATGTGTGTGCATTTGTGTTTATGACTGGGTGTGTGTTTATGTGAGGGTCTTTATGGGTGCTTATGTGAGTGTGCATGTGTGTATACATAAGTGTACATAAGTGTCTATGTGTGTCCGTGTGTATTTTTTGTGTGCATGTGCATATGTGTGTGTGCATGTATATGTGTGTGTTTTAGTTTTCATATTCATACTTATGTGTGCATGTGAGGACATGTCAGTGTGTGTATTAATTTATGTATGTCTATGCACATGTGTGTACTTATGTGTGTTTGCATTTGTGTAGTTTTTGAGCATGCATGTGTGCATGTGCATGTGTGTATGCATGCATTCATGTGCATGTATCTGTGCAACCATTGGAGTGTGTGTGCCTACTTGTGTGCATGCATGCATGTTTATATGTGTGTGTGTTTTTGTTATCATGCATGTGAATGCATGTGTCTTTGTGTGTACAAACAATTGGGTATGGCTAAGTATGTGCATGTTTTGTGCGTTGTGCATGCATGTGGCCATGTTTGTGAGGGGATGTGTATGTGTGTGCATATGTACGTTAGCATGCTTGTGTTTATTTGTGTGTTTAATATGTGTGTGTTTGTGTGAGTGTGCTTGTACATGTACATGTGTCCATCTATTGGTGTATATGTGTGTTGGTGCATGAATTTATGTGTGTCAATGTGTGTGTATATGTGTGTAGTTATGTGCATAAATGTCTATGTGTGTGTGTGTGTGTGTCTACATGCATGTGTATGTGTGAGTGTGATTGCGAGCATGTGTTTTGGCATCATTGTGTTCATGTGCATTCATGTTTGTGTGTGTGCATATAATGTGTGTGAGAATGTTTGTGTAGGTGTGTGTCTGTGTGCATGAGTGTTTGTGTGCTTGCTTATGTATGTGCATGCATGTGTGTTTGTCTTTGTGTGTTCATGTGTACACATGGGTGCAAGTGTGTATGTTATGCTTGCATTTATGTCATCATGGATTTGGAAGTGTGTTAGTGTTTATGCATGTGTGTGTGTGCGTGTGTATGCAGGTGTGTATGCTTTTTTTTATCTATATGTCTATTCATGTGCTCTTATTTTGTGTGTACATGTATGTGCATTTGCATGTTTGTGTATGTTCCTATGTGTGTGTTATTATGTAGGAGAGTGTGTGTTAGTGTGGGTGCACGAGTGTGCATGTATGTGTATAGGTGTAAGTGTGGTTATGAGCATACAAGTGCATACTTGTCTTGTCTACATGGTGTCATGTGTGTGGGCATGTGCGTGTTCGTGAATGTTTGTGTATGTGCTTGTATGTCTATGTTTGTGTGTGTGTGCATGTGTGTGGCATGTGTGTGTATGCATGAGTTTGGGTGTGTGCATGTGGGTGTGTTTGTGTGCATGTATGTATGTGCACGTGCACAAATTTGTGTGTGGGTGAGGGCATGTGTGTGCGTGTTTTTGTTTCTGGGTATGTTTATGCTTATGCATGTGTGTACATGCATGCTTTTGTGTGTGTCTATGCACATTTATGTGTATACATTGGTGCATGTGCATGTCTGTTTGTTTGTGTTTACATATGTACATGTAAACATGTGTATATATGTGTGTACATGTGTGTGCAAATGTCTATGCATGTGTGTGCATGTGTGCTTGCATGTTTGTGCATGTCTCTGCATGTGTGTGTGCATAAAAGTGCATATGTGTGTGTGTACATTTATGCATGTGTATGAGCATACATCTGCATATGTGTGTGCATGTGTGTATTTGTGCACGTGTGTGTGTGTGTTTAAGTGTGTGTTTCCATGCATGTGTGTATGTGTATATGAATGTGTGCATGCATGCGAGTATATGTGTGCATATCTAGTTATGTGAGTGTATCTATGTGCATGCATGTGTGCATGTACATGTGTGAATGCATTTGCATATGTTTGTGCACTAGTTTTTGTGCATGTGCATGAGTGCGTATGCGTGTGCATGCATGCTTGTGGGAAGTTTTGTATGTGTACATGTGTGCGTGTGTGTTTGTGTGCCTATATTTGTGCATGTGTACATCCATATGTGTGTGTGTGCATGTTTGTGCATTTGTATTTTGCACATGTGTGCGGTTATGTATGGGTGCATGTGTGTGTGGCCATGTGTGGTTTTGGGTTTGTCTATGTATGCATGTGTGCATGTGTATGCATAGTTGTGTGCATGTATGCTTATGTGTGTGTGAGTGTGTGTGCTTGTGTGCAAATATATCAATGTGGGTTCATGTGTGTGTGTGCATGAATGTAGGTGTCTGTGTGTAGGTGTGCATCCATGTATGTGTTCCTATATTTGCTTGTGTGTGTGTGTACATATGTGCATGTATTTGCTTGTTTGCATTCATTTATGTGCATGTGTGTGCTTGTGTTTGTATATGCATGTGTGTGCATGTTTGTGTGTGTAGATTTGTATGCATGCATGTGTGTTTGTGCATGTGTGTGTGTGTGCATGGGTGTGTGCAACTGTGTGTGTATGTGCATTTTTGCATATTTGTATGTGTGCTTTTGTGTGCCTTGCATTCATACTTCTTTATGGGCATGTGCATGCTTGTTTTTGTGTGTGCATTTGTGTGTATTTTTTTGCATGTGTGTGCAAATTCTTATGTGAATATGTATGTGTGGGTGCAAGTGTGCACATGTGTGTGAGCATGTGTATTGATGTTTATGCATGTGTATGTGCATCTGCATAGGAATTCATGCATGTTTGTATGCATGTGTGTGCATGTTTAGGCATGTGTGGGTATGTGCATGTATGAGTGTGTTTATGTGTGCATATGTGTATTTATGTGTGCATGTGCATGTGTGTGCATGCATGTATGTTTGTGTGTGTGTGTGTTTGCACACAATTTTGTGGGTGTGAGTGTGCCTTTATGTGGATATATGTCATTGTGCATGTGTGTTTCTAGGCTTATGTATCTAAGTATGTGTGCATGCTCCTACGTATATATGTACCAACATATATATTTTCATTTACTTTTGTGATTGAGTGTATTTAAGTGTGCATGTGTGTGCATACATGTGTGTGTGCGCATGTGTGTGTATCATTGTGTACGTGTATGTGTCTATGTGCATGTAAGTCTATGTTCTAGTTCATGCATGAGTATGTGCATGTGTGCACGAAGCTTTGTGTGTGTAAATGTGTGTTCATGCAAGTTTATTTGCGTGTGAGTGTGCATGTGCATGTGTGTATTTGTGCTTTTTTCTATGTACTTATGTGTGTGTGTGCATGTCATGTCAGTGTGTAAGCATTGATATATGCCTATGTATGAATGTGCATGTTTACTTGTGCTTGTGTGCACACACATGTGTGAGTCATATTAGTTTGTATGTTTGTGTACGAGCACACATGTGTGTGTGATTGTGTAGGTTTATGTTCGTTTGTAAGTGTTCACACATGTTTACAAGTGTGTGTCATGTTTGGGTGTGTGTTTATGTGTAGGTGTATGAGTGTGTTCACTTATAAGCATGAGTGTAGGTGTGCACGTGTGTGTACATGCATGTTCAAACACTTGTGTGCACTGTGTCTGTCCACATGCACGCATGAGTACGTCTGTTCTTGTGCCTATGCATTCATGTGTTTGTTCGTTTGAATGTCAGTGCAAGTGTGAATGTGTCTGTGTGTACATATGAGTGCATGTGAGTTCTTATGGTTGTGCTTCTGCTTATGTATGCTGGTGTATTTATGCGTGTCGATCCGTATGAGTGTATGTGTGTGTTTTTGTGTGTGTCTTCATGTTTGTGCATGTGGTTGTGTTTGCATGTGCGTGTATGTGTTGTGTGTGAGTATGTGTGTGTGGGTGTATTGGTCTATACAAGTGAGCACAAGTGCGTGCATGCATGTGTGTGTGTGTGTTTGTGTGTGCTGTGGATCTATGCATGTGCTTGTTTGTAGGTATGTGTGTGTGTACATGCATATGTGAGCACTCACATGTGTGTATGCATTTGTGTACAAAAGTGTGCATGTTTATGTACGTCTACGTGCTTTTTTGTGCCTATCTATGTGCGTTCCTTTGTGTTTTTGCTAGTTTGTGATTGTGTTTGTGCATGTGTGTGTATTTTTCTATGTGTGCATGTGTTTGTGCTATGCATGCCCATATGTATTCTCTTGTGGGTGTGTGTGTTTGTGACTGTGTCTATGCATGCATGTGTTGTTGTGCACTTGCATGTTTTTACATTTGTGCATGTGTGCATGTGAGTGTATGTGTGTTTGTGTGTATTTGGGTGTGTGAGTGTGCTTACATACCTATGTGTGTGTGTGTGTGGATGTGCAAGGGTGTTTATGTCTGTACATGTGTGCGTGTTTTTCTAAGTGTGTAAGAGTGTGATTGTTCATGTGTGTCAATGTGTGTATACGTGGTGTCCACACAAGCATGTGTGCATACATATTTGTGTGCTAATATGTGTGTGTTTGTGTGTCTATGTCATATGTATGTGCACATGCATGTGTGTGTGTGTGAGTTTTGGTGCATGTGAGTATGTGTGTGCATTCTTTTATGTGCATATGTGGTTTTATGAATGTGTGGGTGCATGTGTGTGTGCTTATGCATGCGTGTGTGTCAAAGTGTTTGTGTTTATGTGCATGGGCATATGTGTGTACATGCAAATGTGTGTGAATATGTGTGTGTGCATGTGTGCATTTTTTGTGTGTGATTGTTTGTGTGTGTAATTGTGCATGTGTTTATGTGTTTGTTAAGGTGTGTGTGTAGGTGTATGTGGGTATGTGTCTATGTGCTTGTGTATGTGCATACTTGCATGTGTGTGTGTGCATGCATGTGTGTGTAGGGGTGTGTGTGTGTGTGCATGTGTCTCTGTGTGTATATGTGTGTACATGCATGTGTATGTGTACGTGTGTGTGTGTGCATGTATGATTATGTACATGTGTGCACATGTGTGCATCTATGTGTGTGTATGTGTGTGCATTAGCATATGTGGGCATGTTTGTGTGCTTGCATCTTATTGTGTGTGCATTTGTGTGTGTGTGTGTGTGTATGTGTGTGTGCATTTGTGTGTGTGTGTGTGTGTATGTGTGTGTGCATTCATTTGCATTTTTATGCATTTGTGTGATTGTGTGGATGTATGGGTGGGTGTATTTGTGCATGTGTATGTGTGTGCATGTGCATGTACCTCTGTGCCTAGGTGTATGTGCGTCTGCATATTAGTGTGCATGTGTATGCATGTGTGGGTGTGAGTGGGTGCGACTGTGTGTTTGTGTGTGTATATTGGCATAACAATGCATATGTGTGTGAGTGTGCATGTATGTGTACAACTGTGTGTATGCTTGTTTATGTGGATGTGTGTGTGTATATGAGTGTATGTGTGTGTGTGCCTATGTGTTTATATAAGTTTATGAGCATGTGTATGTGCATGTCTATGTCTATGCAGGCATGTGTGTGCGTGAACTCGTGTGTGTTTTTTAGTGTGTATTGGTGCACATAAGTATTCTTGTGTGTCCTTGTGTATTAATTTATGTGTATTTGCATGTTTGAGTGTGCTTGTACATATGTGTGCATGCTTGTGTTTATTTGAATGTGTGTATCTTATGTGTCAATGTGTGTGGTGTGTGCATGTGCATGTGTATGCATGTCTTCATGCTTGTATGTGTATATGTGTCTATGTACATATGTGTGAGCTTGTGTGTTTATGTGTGTCAATGTGTTAGTGTATATCTGTGTACTTATTTATGTGTGTTCATTTGTGCATACATTTGTGAGCACGTGTGTGTGAACCTCTATGTGTGCATTTGTCTTTGTGTGTGTATGCTTGAGCATTTGCATGTCTGTGTAAGTGTGGGTACATGTATGTGCATGGGTGTGTGTGTGCATATGTGTCTACTTATGTGGCTATGTGTGTGTGTATGTGCTTATGTGCATGTATGTCTTCTTGTGTGCATGTAGGTGGGTAGGTATGCACTTGTGTGCTTGTGTATGTGAATTCATTTGCAAGTCTGCATTTGTGCATGTTTGTGTATGTAAGTGTGTGTTTGTTTTTGTGTACATGTGTGTGTGAGTGCATGCATGTATATGTGTTTGTGTTATTATGTGCATGTGACTTGGTGTGTGTGTGCTATGTAAGACTACGTGTGTGTTTATGCATGCATGTGTGTCAGTGTAGTTGTGTGTGTTTGCATGTACCTATGTGTTTGTGTATGCATGTGTATGTGCTTGAGTGTGGTTTTTCCTATTCTTAAGGATATGCCTATATGTTTGAATGTGTGTATAAGTCTGTGCGTGTGTGTACATGTGTGTATGTTGTTGTGTGTGTGTGTGTGCATGTCTGTATATCTATATGTGTGTGGGTCTACATGCATGTGCTTGGTTGCATGCAAGTGTATGTGTGTGCAAGTGTTTGTATTTATTTGAGCTTGTATTTGAATATAAGTGCCAATGTATGTGAATGTGTGTGTGTGTGCATGCAATTGTACCTCTATGCCTATGTGTATTTGCGTGTGCATATGGGTGTGCTTCAATATGCTTGTGAGTGTGTGTGTAGGTGCGACTATGTTTGTGTGTGTATGTAGGCATAACTATGCATGTGTGTGTGTGTGCATGCATGTGTGTGACTGTGTGTACGGGTGTGTGGAGTGTGTGTTTTTGAATGTGTGTATGAGTGCATTTGTACTTGTGCACATGTGTGAGTTAGTGTAAGTGTATATGTGCATTTTTATGTTAGAGCCCATGTGTCTAGATGTGTGCATGAATGTGTGCATATGTGTGTGATTTTGTAAGTTTGAGTATGTTTATATGCTTGTGTTTGTAAGCTTGCATATGTGCATGTGTGTAAGTGCATGTGTTTGCATATCTGTGTGCTTATGTGTGCTTCTATCTGTACAAGTGAGTGTAAGCACTCATGCACCTGTGTGTGTGTACACAAGTGTGCATGCTTGCATGTGCATATGTTTATGCTAGTGCACACAAGAGTGGGTGCATGTAAGGGTATGCGTATGTGTGTGTATGCATCTATGTGTCTATGTGTGCCTAAATCTACATGTGTTTGTGCATGTTTGTGTGCATCTACATGGGTGTGTATGTGTGAATCTACATGTTTGCATGTGTGAGTTTGTATGCATGTGTGTGTGCGTTATTGAGTGTGTGCATGTGTTTGTGTTTGTAAGCATGCTTGTGTGTGCATGTATATGTGCATACATTTGTGTGCCTACATCTTTGTGATTACGTTTTCTTGCTTACATGCATGTGTGCTTGAATATTTGTACCTATGTGTGTGTGTGTGTATGTGTGTGTGAGTATGTGTTACTATTTTGTTTGCATGCACTCATGTGTACATGTGTTCCTACTATGAGTGCATGTGTTTGTATTCATTTCTACATGTCTATGCTTATGTGCTTATGTGTATATGTTATTGTGTGTGTGTGTGTGCATGAATGCACATGTGCATGTTTGCATGCATACATGTGTGTATGTGTGTGTGACTACATGCATGCTTTTTCTATGTGTTTGTATCATTGTGTGTTCATGTCTTTATGCATGTGTTAAAGTGCACGTACATGTGTTTGTGTGTGTGTGTCTCTATGCATGTGCATGTGCGTGTGTGTGTGTTTTTGTATTCATGTGCATGAGTGCATGTTGTGTGTGCGTTTTTATTTTTTTGTGTATGTGTGTGTAAAATGTTCTTGTGTGCTTGTACTTGTGTGTGTGTGGCTTTGTGTGCATTTGCTGTGTTTGTATGCATGTGCATATATATTTGTGTGTGCTTGTCTATGTGTGAGTTTGTCTACAATTGATTTAAGTGTGTGCATGTATGTGTGTTTATGTGAGTGTGCATGTATGTCTGTGTGTGTGCATGTGTGTGTGTGCATGTGTTTGTAGTTCTATGTGTGTGTGTGTGCATCCGTGTTTGTGTGCTTGATTCTATGGGTGTGTGTGCGTGCATCCGTATGTGTGTGTGTGTCTTGACTATGTGGATGTGTGCATATGTTTAAGGGTGAGTGTGTAGATAAGTGTTGGTGTGAGTTTGTGTGTGTGTGGGTGTGTGTGTGAGTGATTGTGTGCTTGTATGCATCCATGTTTGTGTGTGTGAGCATATATGTGTACCTATTTGTCAGTGCTTTGAATCCATATGTATGTTTATGTGCTAGTGAATGTGTGTTTTTGCACATGTTTGTGTGTATGCTTATGCACATGTGTGCAAACATGTTTGTGCATGCTTGTATGTGCAAGTGTGTGTTTCCATGCAAACTTTTGCATAGGTGTGTGTTCCTGTGTTTGTTCTTTTGTGTGTGTGTGTGTTTGTTTGTGTGTGTGTGCATGAATCTGTGTTTTTATGTGTTGCTTTGTTGTCGTGTGTGTACATGTATATGTGCACATCTACATGCATGTGCATGTGTGCATATGTGTGTATGTTTGTGTATACATGAGTTTGTATTTGTGTGCATGTGTTAGTTTATGATTATGTGCATATGTGTGTGTGTATGAGTTTGTATGTGCATGAGCTTATATGTGTGTGACATTGCACACGTGTATATGTGTTGGGTGTGTAAGTATGTGTGTGAGTGTTTTTGTGAGTGTATCGATGCATTGGTGTATATGCATACATTTAAGTGAATGTGTGTGTGTGTGCACATGCATATGAGTGTGTGCATATGTGTTTATGCAAGTGTGGTTGTGTGTTTGTTTGCGTTTATGTGTGTGTGTTCATATGTGGGGATATGTGTGTTTATGGGTGCGTGTGCGATTTTGTGTGTGCATGTATTTGTGGGAGTTTGTGTGGATGTATGTGTGCTTGTATGTGCATTTGTGTGTGCACATGTTTTTGTGTGTGTGTGCATGGATGTGATTTTTGGGAGGCACATGCAAATTTGTGAGTGTGGGTGTTCATGTAAGTGTGCATTTATGTGCATGTTTTTATACATGTGTGTGTGTGTGTGTGCATTCACATTCGAGTGTGTTCATGTGTGTGTATGCTTGTGCGTGAGTGTGTGTGAGTGTGTGCACATTCACATTTGGGAATGTTCATGTGTGTGCAATCGCATGCATGTGTGTATACTTGTGTGTGCATGCATCTTAGTGTGTGTTGTGTGTGTGTTCACATGTTTGTGAGTGTGTGTGTTTGTGCATGTTTCTTTTTACACATGCTTTGAGCTCATACTTGTGCATTTATGTGTGTCTGTAGGCATGTGAGTATGTTGGTGTGTTTGTGAGATTTTGTATGCTTATGTGCATTTGTGTGTGCATATGTATGGGTGTATGTGTGCATGCTTATGTGTGCATGTTTGTTTGTTTGTAGTTATGGTTGTGTTGTTGTTTGGGTGTTCATGGGTGTGTGTGCCTATGCATGTGCATGTTAGTGTGCACATGTGTCTATGTGAGCATGTCTGTATGTGTGCATGCATGTGAATGTGAGTGTGCATATGTTATTGTGTGTGTGTGCATGTTTGTGCCTATAAACTATTGTGAGTGCATGCATGTATGCATGTGTGTATGTGCATGCATGTGTGCTAATGCATTTTTGTGTGTGTCTATGCATATGTTTTTTGTTTGCATGCATGTGTTCGTGTTTGTGCACATGTGTGTGTGTGTCTTTATATGCGTGTGCCTTTGTGTGTGCATGTATACACTGTTTTTTATTTGTGAGTGTAAGTGTGTGTGTGTGTGTGTGTCTGCATGTGTTACTATATGTGTATGCATGTGAGCATGTTTGCATGTGGGTGTGCATATGCATGCCTTTGTGTCTATGTACATGTGCATCTGCAATGTGTACATGTGTCCACATGTGTGTTGGTGTACATGTGTGTGTGCATGTGTGTGTATTCATGTACATCTATGAGTGCTTACTTACATGCACGTGTTGATGCATGTGTTTGTGAGCTTTTATATCAATGTGTGTATGTGTGCATGTACACGTGCATGTTTGTGTATGTGCATCTTTGTGTATGAGTGTCTTTTTTTGCCTATGCATGTATGTGTGGACATGTGTTTGTACACATTTATGTATTTGTGCATGTGCGTGTGTGTTTGTATATATATGTGTGTGCGTGTTTGTGTGCTTGTGCGAGTGTTTGTGTGATTGTGCAAGGGTGTGTGCGTGGGAACACATTTGTGTATATGTCTATTTGTTAGTAAAATTATATGTGTGTGTGTGTGTGTGTGCATGTGTGCGTCTTTATCCATGTGTGTATGTGTTCACGCCATGGGTGTGTGCATGCATGTGTGTGTTAATATGTGTGTGCATGCATGTGTTTGTATGTGTATACATGTTTGTATGTGTGTGTGCGAATGTGTTAGTGCATGTGTACACATTTGAGTGTATGTATGTTTGTGTGTGTGTGCTTGTGTGTCTATATGAGTGTGTAAGCATGTGTGTGTGTGTCTATGTCTGTGTATGCATGTGTGTGTGTGCACTCGTGTGTGTTCTTTTGTGTGTGTGGGTGCATGCAAGTGTGCTTGTGTGTTCCTTTGTATTTGTTTATTTGTATTTGCTTGTTTGAGTATGCTTGTGCATATGTATGTGTACTTGTGTTTATTTGTATGTGTATACCTTATGTGTGTGTCAATGTGTGTAGAAGTGTTCATGCATGTCTTCATGCATGTGTGTGTATTTGTCTACATGCATATGTGTGAGCCTATGTGTTTGTGTGTTAATGTATGTGTGTGTACTTATTTATGTGTTTGCATGTGCTTGTGCATGTGTATGTGTGTGTGTGTGTTCATTTGTTTGTACATATGTGAGCATGTGTGTGAACCTCTGTGTGTGTGCATTTGTGTGTATAGATGCTTAAGCATTTGCATGTGTGTGTAAGTGTGGGTACATGTGTGCCATTACATGTTTGTGCATGGTGTGTGTGTGTGTGTTAGTAAGTGTGTATGTGTGCATATGTGTGTACTTATGTGGTTATGTGTGTCTATGCTTATGTGCATGTATGTCTTTTTTTTGTGCATGTGGGTGTGTGGGTGTGCACGTGTGTGCTTATGTATGTGAATTCATTTGAATATGTGCATGCTTGTGTGTGTGTGTGGATGCATGTATATGTATTTGTGCTATTGTATGCATGTGATTAGGTGTTTGTGTATGTGTGTGTTTATGCATGCATATGTGTCAGTGTTGTTGTGTGTGTGTTTGCATCTGCCTATGTGCTTGTGCATGCATGTGTATGTGCTTAAGTTTGGTTTTTCATGTGTGTGCTTAAGCATGTGCATGTGTGTTCTAATGTGTATATAAGTTTGTGCATGTGTGTGCATTACTGTTCATGTGCTTGTGTGTACCTCTATATGCATGTGAGTCTATGTGCATGTGTATAGGTGCATGCGTGTGTATGTGTTTGTGTTTATTTAAGCTTGCATTTGAATATGTGTGCTTGCGTATGTGCAAATGTGTGCATATGTGTGTAGGGTGTCTGTGTGTATACATATGTGTGCAATTATGTATGTGCATATATATGTGTGTTTTGATGTGCATGTGCACACATGTACATGTGTGTGTTTTTGTTTGCATGAGTTTGTCTCTGTTTTTTGTGCATGCATGCACCCTTGTGTGTTTTCATGGGCATGAGTGAGTGCGTGTGTGTGTGTGTGCATATGCAGATGCGCATGTTGGTACATGTTTGTGTGTGGGTTGTCTGTGTGTGCATGTGCATATGTGTGATTATGCATGTGGTCTATTTGTGTATGTGCATGAGTGTGTGGGTGTGTCTTTGCATTTGTTTACTTATGAGTGTGTGTGTGCCTATGTGTGCAAATGTGCGTGCGTGTGTGTGCATGTGTTTGTTCTGAAGCACGTAAACATGTGTGTACGTGCATGTGTGGGTGTGGATACATGTGTGTGCATGTGTATTAATGAGTTTGTGTGGGCATGTGTGTATGTTTATGTGTGTGTATTTATGTATGTGTATTTGTGTGTGCACATGAGAGTTTGTGTTTATATGAGTGCATGTGTTTGTGTGTTGATGCAATTGTATGTGTGTGTGTACAAGTGTTTGCGTGCATATGCCTGTGTGTTGTGTGCATGTGCAAGTATGTGAATGTGTGCATATGTGTATGCACATGTGTGTGTCTATTTGTGCATACATTTATGTACATGCATGGATGAGTGTGTGTTTATGGGTATGTTCCTATGTGTGTGTGAGCATGTACTCATGTGTACTTATGTGTCTTTGAATATATGCGCTTGTGCATGTGCATGTGTGTTCCTACATGTATGCATGTGAACTTATGTATGTGTCTTTGTTCGTGTTGCTATGTTCATGCTCATGTGCACCTCTGTTTGTGTGTGTTTACATGAATGTCAATATGGAAGTGAGCGTGAATGTGTGTGTATGTGTGCATGCAATTCTGTGGGTTTGTGTGTAAGCATGTGCATGTGCATGTATGTGTTTTTGTGTGTGCATGTGTGTGTATGGTGTGCTGGCACATGCAAACTAATGTGTGGGTGTTAGTGTTCGAGTGTGCATGTGGGTGTGGTTATCTGTTTGTGTGCATGTATGTGTATACACATGAGTATGTGTCTGAGTGTATACACGTGTGGGTGTGTGTGTTTGTGAAAAGGTGTGCTCGTGTGTGCACACGGGAACATGTGTGCATGTGCAGGTGTGTTTGTGTGTTTGCTTGTGCGTGTATGCTTACGTGTGCATTTTTGTGTCCATGTGCATGTGTGTGTGTGACTGTGTGTGTCTGTGTCCACATGGGCACATGTGAGTGTGTTTGAGTGCATGTGTAGATGTGCTTGGAAGCGTGTGTGCATGTTTATATGTGTGCATGAGGGTATGCGTGAAAGTCTATGTGTTTGAATGTGAGCATGTGAGGGCATGTGTGTGCACATGTGTGTGCATGCATGTGTATGTGCATGTATGTATGTGTGAGTGTGAGGGTGCATTTGGGTGTATGTGTGTAGTTTTTTGTGCATTGATGTGTGTCCATTCGTGTGTGCATTTATATGTATGTATGTGTTCATAAGTCTCAGGGCGATGCATGTATCTTTGTGTGCATATGCATGCATGCATATGTGTACATGTGTGTGTGTGGTTGTGTTTGTGTGTGTAATTTTGTGTGCGTAAATTTGTGTGTCCTTCTATGACTATGCATGTATAAGTGTGAGCATGTCTATGTGTGTGCATATGGGTGTAGGTGTGTTTGCCTAAGTGTGTGTGCACATGTGTGCCTATAGTGTGTCTGTGTGTGCATGCATGTTTGTGTATAAGGGGTGTGAGTGTGTGTATATATGTGTGCTTGTGTGTGTGTGTGTGCATGTCTATGAGTGTGTGCTTATGTTTGTTTATGTACATTTATGTTTATATGTGTAGGTGTGCATGTGCATGTGTGTGTGTGCATTTATATGTGAGAGTGCCTTTACATGTCTATGCATGTATGTGTGGTCGTGTGTGTGTTTGTTCATGTGTGTATGTTAATGTACATGTATGTGTGTGTGTGTACATGTATTTATATGTGTGTAGGTGTGTATTTGTGTGCTTTTGCAAATGCAAGTATGTATATGTATGTGTGAGTACATGTGTGTTCACATATGTGCAGGTTTGTGTTCATATGTGTGTAGTTATATGTGTGTGTGAGTATGGGTTTTATTGTGTTATGTGTATGTATGCTTGTGTGTGCATGCATGTGTTTGTTAGTGTGTGTGTGCACATGTTTGTGTGCATGTGTCTGTGTGTGAGTGCATTGGTGTCTTTTTGTGTTCATGTGTGAGTGTGTGTGTGTGTGCATGTGCATGTGTGCTTGTGTGTTTGTGTGTGAGTGTATTGTGTGCATCTGAGCATGCGTGTGTTCAAGTCTTTGCTCAAGCATGCGCGTGTGTGTGTGCTTTCGAGTGTACTAATGCCTGAGTGAGTGTGTGTCCAAGTTTATGCATTTATGTGTCTATGCATGTTTGAGTTATGGGTATGTGTGTTTGTTTTCTTGTGCCTATGCTTACGCATATGGTTGTGTGTGGGTGCACTTATATGTGTATGGGTGTGTGTTTGCATGAGCATATGTAAGCATGTCTTCTTCATGCTTGTGTGTGTATGTGTATGTGTACATGTTTGTTTGTGTGCATGTGTGCTTATGTATTTGCATGTGTGTAGATGTGTCCATGCATGTGTGTTAATTTGTGTGTGCACATATCTGCACATGTGTATACACTTGTGTGTGTGTTTTTGTATGTCTATGTGCACTTGCTAGTGTGGATGCATGTCTATGCATATACATGATTGTATATGGTGTGTGTGTGTGTATGCATGTGTGTGCATGCATGTTTGTATGTGTGTTTAGGTAGTTGCATATGTAGATGCATGCTTGTCTGTTTGTGTAAGTGTGTGTGCACATTTATCCCTGTGTGCATTTGTGTGTGTGTGTGTATGTGACTAGGTACATGTGTGCATGTGTGTATTCACTCAAGTGAGTGTGTGTGTGTGTGTGTGCATGTGTTTGCTATTCATGCTTGCTTGCATGTTCTTGTGTGTATGATTGTGTATGTGTTGTTCTGTGTGTTTGTGTTTGGCTATGTGTCAGTGCATGCATGCATGTGCTTGAGTGTGCATTTGCGATTATATGCTTAAGCATATGCATGTGGATTCCTGTGTGTGTATATATTTGTGCATGTGTTTGTGTATCAAGAAGCATGTGTATGGGTGGGTGTATGCATATGTGTGTGTGTGTGTTTGTATAAAGGTTTGTGTGTGTATGCATTTGTTTGTGTGTGTGAGTTTGTGTGTAGGGATGTGTGTTTATGCATGCATATGTATTTGGGTGTGTGCTAGCATATGTGTGCATATTGGTTTTCTTGTGTACACACACACAAGTGTGTGTTTGCATGTGTCTTTGTTCATATGCATAGGTGTGTGTGGGTGTTTATGTGAATGTATGCATGCATATGTGTGTGCTTAAGAGCATGTGCATTTGAGTTTGTACATGCTGTAACATGTGTATTTGTGTGGGTTGTGTGCTCACCTATGTGTGCATGTGTATATAAGCATATATGTGATTGTGTTTGTGTTTACATGTGTTTATGTGTGCATGTGTGTGTGGGTGTATGTGTGTGAAAGTTTGTTAGTGCATGTGTGCATGTGCATATGCTCATGTGTTGGTGTGCATTTGTGTATATGTGCATATGTTTGTGGAAGTGTGAATCTATCCATTTCTGGGCATATGTTTTTGAGTGTTTGTGTGTGTGCATGCATGTGAGAGTTTGTGTTCATATGAGTACATGTGTCTATGCGGGTGTGCTTGTGTTTATGAGAGTGTGTCAGTGCATGTGTGTGCATGTGCTTGTGTATGTGTGTGTATGCATGTGGTTGTTTTCATGTGCAGGTGTGTGTATGTATATGTGTGCATGCACACATGTGTGAATATGTGTTCATGTGTACACATGTGTGTCTATTTTTTCTTAAATATATGTGGGTTCAAGTGGATAAGGGTGTGTCTGTGTGTGTGTATGTGCCTACATGTGTTTGTGCATATGTTAGGGCATGCCTGTGTATTTTTGAATGTGTGCTCCTATGTGTGTGTGTATATGTGTGAATTTGTGTTAATGCTTATATGTGTGTGTATAAGTGTGTGTGTGTGTGTGTGTTGCTGTGCACATGCATGTGTTCACCTCTATCTATGTATGTTTATGTGCATGTACATGTGTGAGTGAGTGTGTGTGTATATGTGTATGTGTGTGTATGTGTGTGTGTTTGTGTGTGTTTGTGCATGTGTCGATCTATGCATGCATGTGTCTGTGTGGGCATGCTTATGTATGTACACAAATATGTGTGTGTGTGTGTGTGTGCATCAGTGTGCCAGTGTGTTTGTGTTCATGTGTGTTAGCTTGTGAGTGTGCATGTGTGTGTTAGCACATAAGTGTGTGTGTGTGCACATGGGCACATGTGAGTATGTGTGTGCTTGTGTGTGTTGATGCGTGTGCATGCATGTGTGTTCATATGCATACATGGGTATTCATGTGTGTGTGTTCACATGGGCACATGTGAGTGTGTTTGGGTACATGTGTGTGTGTGTGTGTGTGCATTTTTATGTGCATATGTGCATTTGAGCATATGGTCGAGTTTGTGTGTGTGTGTGTATATGTCCTTGTGAGTGTTGGTGTGAGAGCATATGTGTGCATATGCATGTATGTGCATGTTTGTATGCGTGTGTGTGTGTGTGTAGATCATGTGGGTGTTTGTATGTGCATGTGTGCATATGTCGTAGGGTATGTGTTTGTGTTTTCATGTGTATGTGCATATATATATGTGTGTGTGTATTTGTGTGAGTCTTTGTGCTTTAATGCATGTGTCTAAGAATGTGAGCATTTTGGTGCTTTTGTGCTTGTATATAAGAGTGTGTGCTTGTGTGTGTGGACATGTTTGTGTGTTGGTGCGTGCTTTCTTGTGTATGTATATGTGTGTGCTTATGGGCATGCATGCATTTGTGAGTTAGTGATAAGTGAATTTGCTTATGCATATGCATACATTTGCTTGTGTGTGTATGGGTACTCATGTATGTGTGCATGTACAAGCATTTGTATGTGCTCGGATGCATGTGTGTGTCAGTACATGTGCATGTGTGTTCATGGGTACATGTGTGTATGTGTGCATAAGTACATGTGTGTGTATGTGTGTATGCATGTGCAGTTTGTGTGTTAGTGCCTTTGGGCATGTGTTTGTGTGCATGCCTACATGGATGTGTGTGTGTGCATGTGTGTATGAATTTGTGTGTGCATGTGCATGTGTGTGCATGGTCATATGTGGGTACTAATGTGTGTGTGTATGCATGTTTGCATGTCTACATGTGCATGCTTTCATGCATGTGTGTGTATGTTTCTATGCAGCGGTTATGTGTGTTTGTACACACATGTCTAGCTATGTGTGTATGTATGTAAGTGTGTTTTTGTGTGTGCTTGTGGCTATTTATATTTGTTTTTGTGTGCATATGTGTGCATGTGCATGTGGGTGCCTTGGCTTTTGTTTGTGTGCATGTGTGCATTTGTGTGTGTGTGTGATTGTCTGTGGGCATGTGTATTTATCTAAGTGCATGTGTGTGTTTGTATTTATGTGTGCAAATGTTTGTGTGTGTATGTGTGTTCATGTCTTTATGTGTATGTGTGCACGTTCCTGTGTGTATAAGTTTGCATAAGTATCTATTTGTGTCTATGGCTGTATTTGCGTGTTGACATGGACGAGAGTGTGTGTATGTGCTTATGTGCATGTGTTTTTTGCGTGCCTATGTATGCATGTTTTTGTGCACATGTTCATTGGCATATGAAAGTATTGGTGCATGCTCTTGTTTATGCACATGCACGTGTCTACAAGTGCATGTGTGTGTTTGTGTGTGGGCATATGTGTGCACCTATGTGTGTGCACGTGTGTGTGTGTGTGTGTGCTTGTATGCATGTATTGATATATGTATGTGTGTGTGTCTATAGATGCGTGTGAGTGCATGTGTGTGTATGTGAGCATACATGTTTGTGCACAAGTGTGAGTGTGGGTGTGTGTCGACATGTTTATGCATGTTTCTTTGCGTGTGTGTGTTCATATGTGTGTGAGTGTATATTTGTGGTCATCTTTTTTTGTGCCTGTGTGTTATGCATGTAAACATTCATTAATTTGTGTACTTGTATATGTGCATTCATGTGCACATTGTGTGTATGTGTGTGTTTGCGTGCAGGAGTGTGTATGCGTGCATGCATATGTGTATGTTTGTGTGTATGTGGATGTGTTTGGGTGCGTGTGAGTATGTGTGTATATGTCTACATTTTTTCTTATCTGTGCATGTGTGCATGTGTATATGCAAGTTTGTGTGTTACAAATGTGCATTTGTGTATATGCATGTACATGCTTATACATGTGTGTGCATGTATGTGGGTGTGTGCATGAAAGTGTGCATGCACACATGTGTGTGTGTGCCAGTGGGCGCATGTGTGTGCGTCTATGTGTACGTTGTGTGTGCATGTTAGTGTGTGTGTGTGTGTTAGTGTACTTGAGTGGGCGTGCATGTGTGTGTGTATGCATGGATAGGTGTGCATGTGCAAGCATGTGCTCGTACATGTGTGTGTGTGTGCATGATTCTGTACATGTGCATGTTTGGGGGTGTGTATGTGTATGTGACATGTGTGTGTTCATGTGTTTGTGTGCGTGAGTGTGCATGTGTGTGTGCATGTGTGTTTGTGAGAGTGCATGTGCATGTGTGTCGATGTGTACATGAATGCTTGTGAATGTGTGTGCATTTCTATGTGCATATATGTGGATGTGTATGAATGCATGGGCATGTGTATGTGCATGTTTGTAAGCATTTGTGTGTATGTATTTTTGTACTTATGCATATGAATGTGCATGTGTGTGCATGCGTATGCATGTTTTCGAATGTATGTTGCATGTGTACGTGTGTGTGTGCATCTATATGTGTGCATATTTGTGTGCAACTGTATATGTGTGCTAGTATGTAACTATTCCTATGTGGTTGGGTGTATGTGTGCATGTGAGTATACGTGCGTGTCTGCGCATGTTAGTGTGCAAGTGTGTGCACTTGTGCATGTGTGTGTGTGTGTGTTTGTGTGAGCCTATGCATGCATATGTGTGTGTGTGTGTGTTTGTATGTGGGTGCATACATGTGTGCTTGCATGTGCGTTTGTATGTGTATGTCTACTTATGTATGTCAGTGTGTGTGCATGTGTGTTTGCATTTGCTCTTATATGTGTGTGTGTTGTGCATGTATGTGAGTGTCTCAATGTGTGTGCATGCATTATTGTATGTGTCTATATATTTGTGTGTGTGTTTTCATGTGTATGTGCATACATGCATTTATGTGTAGGTGTGTGCATGCATTTAAGTGTGTGTCTATGTCTACGTGTGTGGATGTGGGTGTTCGCGTGTGGGTTTGTGTGTGTGCTTATGTGTACTTATGTGCACGTGTGTTGGTGGATGCATGTTGTGTATGTGTGAAAGCATGCATCTACATGTATGCAAGTGTGTGTCAGTTTACATATGTGTATATATGTGTCAATGTGTGTATATATGTGTCAGTGTGTGTATATGTGTATGTGTGCATGTGTCTGTGTGCAAATGTATGTGTGTGTATATTTGTGAGCATGTATGCACATGTGTATATGTGTGTGTAGATGTTTGTGTTTCTATGTGCGAGAATGCAAGCATGTGGGTGTATGCAAGTGTGTGTTGTTTTTGCATGTATGCATGTTTATGAGTGCCAGTTTATATGTGTGTGTGCATGCATGCATTTGTGTGTGTATTTATTTGCTTGTGTTTGAGTGTGTGCGTAGGCATGTGTGTGTGTATGCATATACATGTGTGTGTGTGTTTGTTTCTTGTATATGTGTGTGTCCATGTGTGTAAGCAGACATACATGCATGCCTATGTATGATAGCTTGCTTTCATTTGAGGTCTCATAAGTGTGTGCATTTGAGTGTGTGCATCTATGTGTTTTTGTGCATCTATGTTGTGTGCATGTACATTTTTGCATGCATTTATGTACATGCGTATGCATGTGAGTCTATTTTAGTGTGCATGTGTGTGCATGTCTATTAGTGTTTTTATGCATGCTTATGTTTGTGTGTGTGTGCATTTGCATGTGTATCCTTGTGTTCATGTATTTGAGTGAGTGTGTGCACATATATGGTGGTGTGTGTGGGTGTGTGTATGTGTGTCTGTGCATGTATGCATTTTTGTGAGCTTGTGTGTGTGTTTTATGTGTGTAGTTTATTTATGCATGTGTGTCCATGAGCATGTGTACGTGTTCATATGTATGTGTGTTTGTATGTGTGTATTGATGTGTGTATTTGTGAGCATGTGTGTGTGTATACATGTTTCTATTTATGCACACAGGTGTGGGTGGGAGCACATGTTTGAGCGTTATGCATACATGTGTGTACATGTGTGTGGGTGTAGTATGTGTAGGTGTGTGCAAGTTCATGCATTTAAGCATACACATTTATTTGTATGTGTGCATGTGTGCAAAAGTTTGTGAGAATGTGAGTGTGTGCATGTGTGTGTGTAAGTGTGGGAGCATGTATGTATGCTTATGCATGTGTGTGTGTGTTTTCTTATGTTTAAGTGCATGTGCATCTGCATGTTTTCTTGTGTTTGAATAAATGTGCATGCATGTGTGAGTTCAAGCACACGTGAGTGATTGCTTCTGCATGTGTTCATCCACATTTGTGCATATGTGTACGCATGCATATGTGTGTGTGTTTGTACATGTGTGTATTTATGCATGCATGTGTGTACATGTGTGGTTGTGTGTGTTTGTGTGCATGCTTAGATGCATGCATGTATGTGCTTGGCATGTGTGTGTGCCCATGTGTGCGTGTTTGAATGGGTGCATGTGTGTTGTACCTTCTAGGTTTGTGTGGGCATAAGTGTGTGTGTGTGTGTGTGTACATGTGCATACATATGTGCATGTGTGCATTTGTTTTTGTGTGCATGTGCCGATGTACTTGTGTGTGTTTGTGCGCATGGTTGTGAATGTGCAAAAATGTATGCATACGTGTGTGTTTGTGCACACACTTATGTGTGTGTGCACACACTTATGTGTGTGTGTATGTATGTGTTCATTCGTGCATGTGTGTGCGTGTGTCTTTACATTTGTTTGTGTGTGTGTGTGCGTGTGTCTTTACATTTGTTTGTGTGTGTGTGTGCATGGGTGTGTGCAAGTGTGTGTGCATGCATGTGAGTAAGTACGTGTGTATGTGTGTGCATGTGTATGTTTTTGTATTTGTTCGTGTCTATGAGCATGTTAGCATCTATATTAATAGGTATGCATTTGTGTGCATGTGCTTATTGTGTGTGTGTGTCGATGTATGCTTGTGTTTACGTGTGTTTGTGCATGTGAGTATGTGCATGTACATACATGTATGTGCTTGAGCTTATGCATATGCATTTACCTTTATGTGCATGGATATTCATGTGTGTATTCTTATGTGCATGCCTATGTGTGCTTGGGTGCATGTGTTTGCATGTACATGCGCTTGTGCATGCATGTTCGCATGGGTGTGTGTGCAAGTGGTCGCGTGTCCTTGCATGTGGGTGTGTGTATGCATAAATGTGTGTACATGCTTATGCATATATGAATATGTGTGTGCATGTGTGTGTATTTGTGCATATTAACATGTGTGTGTTTGTATTTGTGCATGTGTGCTTTTGTATCATATGCATGAGCATTTATTTGTGTACATGTGTGCGTGATTTTGTATGTGCATATTTGTATGTGTGTGCAAATGTATTCATACGCATGTGCGTGCATTTATGCATGTCATTGTGTTTGTTTGTGTGTGTCTGCATTCATGGGCATGAGTTGTGTGGTTGTATTTGTGTTTTTGTGTGCAAGTGTGCATTTGCATGTGTGTTAATGCATGTGCATACAGGTGCATGTGTGTGATAGTGTGTGTGTCTGTGTGTTTGAGCATATTTGTGTACATCTATGCATGTTTGCATGTATGTGTGTGACCATGTTTGTGTGTGTGCATATGGGTGTGGGTAAGTGTGTGTAAGCCTGTGTAGCTTTTTGTGTTTGTGTACATGTGCTTACATGTGCATTTGTGTGCATACACTCACGTGCTTGTGTGTGTGTGTGTTGCATGCATCTGGGTGCATGTGCATTTGTGTGTGTGTGTTTGTTCATGTGTTTATATGTGTCCATGTGATTGCTTGCTTGCATTTATGTGTGTGTGTGTGCTTATGTGCAAGTGTGATTATGTGTGTTTGTATGTGTGGGAAAGTGCTTGAGTGCATGTGTGTTAGATGTAAATGTGTGTTTGTGGGTTCATCTACACGATTGTGTGTGTAGTTATGCACATGCATGTGTGTGTCTCAACTTGCTTGTGTAAGTGTGTGTGTGTGTATGTGTATGTGTGTGAATGTGTGTTTGTGTTGCATGTTTGTGGGGGTGGGGGAGTGTGGGTGATTTTGTGTGCATGCATGTGTTCATGCCTACATATGTTTATGTGTGTGCATGTATGTGTGCATACACATCATTATGTCTATGTATATGTGTGAGTGGATGTTTGTGTGTGTATATGCATGCATGTGAGTGCACATGTGTGTGCGCATATATGCACAGGTGTTTGTGTCTACGGATGCAAGCTAGTGTGCGTCTTCATGTGTGTGCTTGCTCATGAGTTTATAAATGTGTTTGTGCTTATGTGCACAAGTGTGCACGGGCATGCATGCATTTGTGAGTGGGCATGTACACATGTCTTTGTGTGTTTATGTAGGTCTATATATTTTTGTGCATGTGTCTCTGTGGGTGCATTTGTGGGTGTGCTTTTTGATTATGAAAGAGTTTATGTGCACGTGCATGTGTGTCTGTGTGTGCTTGCATGTGCATCTACATGTCCATATGTGCTCTTGTACACATGCACGTATCGATGTGCATGTGCAACTTTGTGTTTGTGCATGTGTATTCATAAATGCACGTGAGATATGCGTATGTGTGTGTGTTTCATTTATTTGTGCATACAAGCTTGTGTGCATGAGTGTGTTGCTTTGTATGTGCATTCATGGGCAAGTGTATGCATGTGTGTGTGCATGTGTGCATGAATGTCTGTGTATAAGTATGTGTGTGCATGTGCGTGCATATGTAAGTGTGCAAGTGAATATGTGTTTGCATGTGTGCTTAGGAATGTCCATGTGTGCATGTGCATGTGTGTAGATGAGCAAACATGTGTGTGTGTGTGCATGAATTTGTAAATGCATGTTTGTGCACATGTGAGTGCTTGTGGCCATGTGTGGGTGTGCATTAGTGTATATGTGCACATACATTTGTGTGAGTGTATGCATATATGAATGTGCCTATAAAAAAGCATGTGTGTACATGTGTGATTGCACACATATGATGTTGTGTGTGAGTGCATGTGCATCTATTTGTGTGTGTGCTTGTGTGGTAGTGTGTCTGTGTGTCTATATGTAGGTGTGTGCTCGTGCCACTCGTGTGTATGTGTGGGTGTGCCTATGTGTTTGTGTGTGTGTGTGGTTGTGCTTGTGTGTATGCATATATATGCTTTTAGAGAGATTAGTGTGTGCATGTTTGTGTGTATGTGTACAGTTGCATGCATTCGTACATGTACTTGTGTTTTTACATGTGTGCTTATGCATGCTTGTGCAAGTGTGTGTGTTCATGTTTGTGTGCATGTGCAAAGTGTGTATGTTTGCATGTATGTGTGTGACTACATTTGTCTTTATGGTGTTGGTGTGGGTACATGCCTATGTATGTGTGTATTTGTTTGTGTATGAAAGTGCGTGTGAGCACTTTGTGTATGTGCATCCTTGTCTATACATGTTTGTGCATGTGTGTGTGTGTGTTTTGCACACGTCTATGTATGTGTGCATACATGTCTACATGTGTGTGTGAGTATTTACATGTGTGCTTATGTGTGTGCACACAATTATTTGCATGCATTTATGTGTATGTGCATGTGTGCATCTATACTTAAGTGCATGTCACTAGTGAGAGTGGGTTCACGTTTGAGTTAGTGTGCCCATGTGAGCATGAGTGCGTGTGTGTTTTTTGGCACATGTTTGTGTGTTTAAGCAAGTGTGTATCTTTGGCTATGCATATGCATTTTTGTACATGTCTATGTGGTTGCTTGTTTGTGGAAGTGTGCATGTGAGTATATGTGTGTGTTTCAGTGTGCATGTGTATGTGCATCTTTATGGAGCTGGTGTAGGTGCGTGTTGTACGTGTGTGTGTGCACATGCCTTCATGTATAGGTGCATGTGTGTGTGCATGCATGCACATATGTCTATGTGAATGTGTGCATGTCTATCTATTTGTTAATATGTAGGAGTGTATGTGGGTGTGTGTCTGGGTGTAAATATATGTGCATGCACATGTGTGCATGCATGTGTGCTTGCATGTATGAGTGTGTGTGCCTAAGTGCACACACATGTGTGTTGGTGCATGTGAGTGTTCTATTCATGTGTGTGCACGCATGTGTGTGAGCGTGTGTGTCAATGCATGAGTGAATGCATGTGTGTGTACATTAGTGTGTGGCTATGTATGTGAATGTTTTGTGTGTGTGCCTTTGTATGCATAGATGTGTGTGTGTGTGTGTGTGTGTGTATGTGTGTCTTTGTGTGCTTGTGCAAGTGTGCATTTGTGTATGAGTTATTATGTGAGTACATATGCATAAATGCATGTGTGCATTTGTTTATATGTGCATATACATGTGTGCATGTATTTATTTCCTTGTGTAAATGTGTGTGTTCATGTATATTTGTATTACTATGTATTTTAATGTCTGCGTGTGTGGGTGTGTTTGTGTAAGTGCATGTGTATGTGCATGTGTGTGTGCGTGTGTGCATGTGTGTATGTTTATGCGTGTGTGGTTATGTCTGTGCACATGCATGTGGTTGTGTGTGTGTAAGTGCATGCCTATGTGTTCCTGGGTGAGCATGTGTGGGTGCCTTTGTGTGTTCGTGTGTGTATCTTCATATGTAGGTGTGTGGATATGTAGGTGTGCTTATGTGAATGTGTGCTTGTGTGTGGGTAATTGTGTGTACATGCCAGTGAATATATGTAAGCATGGAGGTGCATGTGTTTGTAAATGTGAAAATTTGCTTGTGTGTATTCTTGAGTTAGTGTTTGCATGTGTGTGCAAGTTCTCCACATACTCTTGTGTTCAAGTTCATTTGCATGTGTTTACACGTGTGTGTGCTTTTGCAAATTCGTGTCTCTATGTGTGTATGTATTCATGCATGTGTGTAAGTGTGTGTGTGTGTGCATGCATCTTTTTACATTAATGTGTTGGTGTGTGTGTGTGTGTGTGTCTATGCAAGTGTGTATGTGTGTGCATGTGAGCACTAATGCATGAGTGTTTGTTTGTGTATGCATGCTTGTGTGTGTATTTGTCCAACTTTACATATATTTGTATGCATGAAAGTGGGCATGTGCATGTGTCCATGTGTTATGTGTTTGTGCATGTGTGTGCGCTTGTACTTTTGTATGCGTGTGTGCTCGAATGTGTGTGCATACACTTGTGTGTGTCTGTATGTGCATGTGTGTGCTTGTGCTTATGCATATGATAGTGTGTGTGCACATGTGTGTATACATGTGTAAAAGCTTATATGTGCAAGCATGTGTTTTTTACCTATACAGATGCATCTACTTGTGTGAATGTGCATGCATGCATGTTTGTATGTGTGTGTCTGTATGTAGTTTTTTGCATGCTTATGTGTGTGTTTGCATGGATGTATATGTATATGTGTGAGTGTGTATGCACATACATTTGTACTTTCTGTGGTTGTGTGTGTGTTTGTGTGTGTATATGTTGTGGATATTTTTTGGCATGTGTGCAAGTGCATTTTTGTGGGGGTGTTTTTGTGTTTATATAAGCAAGTGTATTTGTGCACTTGAGTGTATCTATTTATATATGTGTGCATGTGCATGTGTGTTTGTGCAAGTGACTATTCATGTGCATGCTTGTGCATGTATGTGTGTGTGTGGGCTTGTGTGCGTGTGCTGTTGTGTTTGTTCTCATATGTGTGCTTTGCTTGTGCATGTGTACATGTCCATATACATGTGTGGGAAAACTTGGGCATGTGCAGGTGCATCTGTCTACATGTGTGCGAATATGTCCCCATGTGTAAGCATTTTTGTGTGTGTGTGTATGTGTTTGTGTATGCATGCTTGTGTGTGTATGCATGCATGTGTATGTTTTCATGCATGCATGTGCATGTGTGTATATGTGTATGTGTGTGTGCATTTGTGTCTATTTGTGCATGTTCAAGTGCTTGTGTGTGTATATACATATATATGTGTACGTGTGTACCTATTTGTGTGCATGTGTGTGTCCCTATGCATCTACACGTGTGTGTGTGAGTGTATGCATGTGTGTGTGTATTAGCATGTGCGTACATTTCTGTGTGGTTGTGTGCGCATGTGAGTAGATGTGCGTGTGTGTGCATCTACATATGTCACCCATACACACACGTGCACCCACGAACACACATGCATACAAACACATGCACATGCACATGTACTCCAACAAACACGAACACGCACACACACAAACCCACGCACACATAGGAAAACTTAGAGCACACACACATGGGTACACACATGCACATACATGCACGAGCACATACAGACACACGCATGCACGCAATCACACTCGCACACAAACACGTGCGCACACATGTGAACATACACACACATGCACAAGTACATACATATGCTTGCACATGCACTTATACACACACATGCACATGCACTCAACACACACATGTACACACATGTAGTCACATGTATAGACACACAGACAAACACTCTCACATACAGGTATGCCAACATGTACACATGCACACAAAGACATTATACACAGACAAATACAAACATAAATGCACATGCTCATGCACAAATGCACACAAATGCAGTTACACACATGCTCACATGCACATGTACACATACAAACACACAGACACCCACACACATGCAAATACACACACATGCACTCATGTAAGAACACACATCACACATACACATGCATACACACACATGTACACACACAATCATGCCCACATACATACACACATGCGTGTGCACACACAAATAAACTAAAAGAAATGCACGCATACACACATTCCTATATCTAAAGACACATGAACACGCACACAAACATACGTATGCATCTACGTACAAATGCATGCACACGCAAAAAGAAGTGCACACACATGCACACACACACAATGAACCCCACACACATGAAAAGGAACACACACAAACATGTGTATATGCATACATGCATGGACATGTCCATGCTTATACATAAATACCCATACACATGCATACACACACACATACATGTATATGCACATGCACGTGCACTTGTGTGTGTGTTCATGCATGTGTATGTGGTTGTTTGTTTGTGTGTGTGCATGATTTCATGTTTGTGTCTATATGCATGCAAGCACATGTGTGTGTTCTCATTTGTGTGTACATTTGTGCATGTGCATGTGTGTGAATGCTGGTGTCCATGTGCTTGCTTATGTGTTCATGTTGTCCAAGTGTGTACATGTGCACATGCTAGTGCATGTGTGCATATGGTATGCATGTGCATATGTGTGTACGAGTATGTATGTATGCATATGTTTGTGTTGTGTACTTATGCATGTGTGTGTATGTGTTTGTGTATATGGACACATGTGTGTGCATGAGTTTGTATTCATGCAAGTGCATGTGGTGTGCTTGTGCTTGTGTATGTGTCTGTGTTCTTGTCTTTTTGCTCACATGCATGTGTGTGTCTGCATGTATACATGCACACGTGTGTGATTGTGTGTGTGAGTGCATGCACATGTTGTGTGTGTGCATGTGTATATGTTCATGTGTGTGTGTTTATGCATATTTGTATATGTGCTTGTGTATTACACGTAGGTGGTTGTATCTATGTGTGTTTGTATGCACGCGTGCATGTGCATTAGTGTGTGAGTGTGTATGAATGTGATTTTTTATGTGTGTGTGGGAGAGTGTGTGAATTTGTGTGTGTGTGTGCATGTCTGAGTGTACATGTGCATGATCGTGCATGTGTGTATACATTTGTAAGGGTGTGCATGTGCTTGTGTTTTGTGTTTTTGCATGTGAGTGCAAGTGTATACGTGTGTGTATGTATGTATGTGTGTGTGTGTGTGTGTGCATATGAGTGTGCTAGAGCAAGTGCAAGTGCATGTGTCTGTGCATGCATGTGGGTTATGTATAAGTGTCTAGATATGCATGAGTGTGTGGGTGTATGCAAGTTTATGTGTGTGTGAATATTAGCATGTGTCTGTATGTGCGTGTGTGTGCATGCATGTGTGTGTGAGTTTCTATTAATGTAAGTGTGCATGAGTGTGCATACATTTGTATAGGTGTGCTTGTGTGTGTGTGTGGGTTTGTGTTTCTATTCTTGTGCATGTGTCATTGTGCAAGTGTTTGTGTGCATTTGCATGTGTGTTTATGTTCATTTGCACAAGTGTGAATGTGTTAGTGTGTGTGTGTGTCTGTGTTTATGTTCTTGTGATAATATGTGCATGTGTGCACACGTGTGTGTGAATGGGTGTGTGGTTTTCTGTATGTGACGATGTGTGTGTGCGTCTTTGTGCATGCGTGAGTGAGGGTGTGTGTATGTGTGGGTGTGTGCATGTGTGGGAAAGCTTTTGTCGGTGCATGTGTGCGTGCATCTGTGTTTGTGTGGGTGAATTGTTGGTGTGTGTGTGTGCTTGGACGTGTGAGTAGGTGCATATGCCTTTGTGCTTATGTGTACATGTGTGTGTTTGCCTATGTGCACATGTGCATGTGTGCATTTGCATATTTATGTATGTGCATGCTTGCATGCATTTTTGCATTTCTACTTGTGTGTCAATGTGAGCATCCACATGTGTATGGATATGTGTGCATTCATGAGCATGTGTGTGTTTGTCCAACTATGCATGTATGCAAGTGTGTGGATGTCTATGTTCATGTGTGCATGTGTGTGTACATTTGTGTGGGTACTTGTGATTCTATGTGTGCATATAATCGTGTTTATGTGTATGCATGTGTGCTTTTTTGTGGATTTTTGTTTGTGTGTGTGCGAATATATATGCATTTTTTAGGAGTATGTGTGTGGGGGGCATCTTAGTGTGTGTGCATGTGCACGTCTATGCATGTGCACTCATGCACTTGTGGTGTGTTCATGCATGAGTGTGTGGGTGTTGTTTGTGTATGTGCATGATTTCATGTTTATGTTTGTGTACAATTATGCATGAGTATGTGTACATGCATGTGCATGTGTTTACTGTGTGTACATGTGTGCATTTCCATGTGTGTGTTTCTACATGTGTGAGTGTATATGTGCATATGTTTATTTGTGTGTTCATGTTTTTGCATGTGTATGTGGATGTGTGTGTGTGAAATATGTATGTGTTTTGTTATGTGCATGCATATGTATGTGTTGTGTGTGTATGTGTGTGTGTGCTCATGCATGTGATGTCTGTGCATGTGTACATGAGTTTGTGTTCATGTGAGTGCAAGCGTGTACATGTGCATGTGTGCATGTGTACATGTGTGCATTTGTGCATGTGCTTCTGTGTGCTTGTGTGAATGTGTTAGTGTGTGAGTATTTCTATATGCATGTCTTTTAGCATATATCTATGTGAGTCTATGTGTATACATACACGCATGTATGATTGTGTGTGTGAGTGTGTGTGTGTGTGTGTGCATGTGTACACGTGTGCATGCATGCATGTCTGCATGTTCATGTGTGAGTGCATGTGTATTTATGTATGTGTGTATATATGCATATGTCTTATAAGTATGTCACTGTATGTGTGTGTGTCAGTATGCATGCATGTGTGTACATTGGTGTGTGTGTGTGTGTGTGCTTTTATGTTCGTGTGTTTGTGCATGTGTGTGATTTTGTATAAGTGTGTGTATTTGTGTGTGCTTGTGTGTGTGTGTATTTATGTCATTGTACATATGTGTGGGTGTTTGTAATAGTGTGTATGTGCATATGTTTGTGAGTGTTTGCATATATGTGTGCATGTGTGTGCATGTGTGTATGTGTGTGTGAGTGTATTTGTGCATGTTGTGCCTATAGCTGCACTAATACAAGCACATGTGTTTGTGCATGCATATGAGTGTGCATAATTTTTGCATATAGGTGTGCTAATGCAAGCACATTTGTTTGTGCATGCATGTAAGTGTGCATAAGTGTTTGAATGTGTGTGTGCATACACATATACATGTTTTAGTATATGTGCATGAGTTTCTAAGCATGTGAGAGTGTCTATGTATGCTTGTGTGCATATATTGGTTCATGTGTGTGTGCTTGTGCATGTGTCATTATGCAAGTGGTTGTGTGCATGTGTGTTTGTGTTCAAGCTCACAAGTGTGAATGTGTGTGTTTATGTGTATGTGTGTGTGAGGGTGTGTGTGTGGGTGTGTGCATATGTGGGTGAGCTTTTGTCGGTGCATGTGTGCATGCATTTGTGTGGGCACATTTGTATTGGTGTGCTTATGTGTGTTGGGGTGTTTCGCCATCTTTGTACTTGTGTATATGTGTGTGTTTGCATGTACACATGTTTATGCAGGGTTGTTTAAGTGTGTGTGTGTGTGTGTGTGTCTTCATATATTTACACATGTGTATATATGTGTGAATGCATGCACATGTATGCATTTGTTCATTTGTGTCTGTATGTGTGTTTATGAGTGTGTTTGAGTCTGTGCATGTGTGTATGCTTGCTCATGCTTTTGTATTTGTGTGTGCATGTGTGTCTATGTGTAAGTGTGTTCATACTTATCCATGTGTTCCTTTGTGTGCAAGCATGCATGTCCACATATGTGTTGATGCATGTGTGTTCATGCATGAGTATGTGGGTGTTTGTCCAAGTGTGAATGCATGCACGCACACACACACATGCTTATGAACATGCTTGTGCAAGCACATACACAAACTCACTTGTACACATAGAGGCACATGCATATGCAGACACACACACAAATGGATGCACCTACACAAGTACACACATATATACACGTAGATCAACACACATGTGCACATGCATGCTTGCACACAAAGAAACACATGCATAAGTATGAACTCACTTACACATAGACACACATGCACACATAAATACAAAAGCATGAGTAAGCATACACTCATGCACAGGCTCAAACACACTCATAAACACACATACAGACACATATGTGGGTGTTTGTCCAAGTGTGAATGCATGCATGCACACACACACATGCTTATGAACATGCTTGTGCAAGCACATACACAAACTCACTTGTACACATAGAGGCACATGCATATGCACACACACACACAAATGGATGCACCTACACAAGTACACACAAATATACACGTAGGTCAACACATATGTGCACATGCATGCTTGCACACAAAGGAATACATGCATAAGTATGAACACACTTACAGATAGACACACATGTACACACAAATACAAAAGCATGAACAAGCATACACACATGCACAGACTCAAACACACTCATAAACACACATACAGACACAAATGAACAAACGCATACATGTGCATGCATTCACAGATATATACACATGTGTAAACATATGAAGACACACACACACACACACACTTAAACAACCCTGCATAAACATGTGTACATGCAAACAAATGCACACATGCAAACACACACATATACACAAGTACAAAGATGGCGAAACACCCCAACACACATAAGCACACCAATACAAATGTGCCCACACAAATGCATGCACACATGCACCGACAAAAGCTCACCCACATATGCACACACCCACACACACACCCTCAAACACACATACACATAAACACACACATTCACACTTGTGAGCTTGAACACAAACACACATGCACACAACCACTTGCATAATGAAACATGCACAAGCACACACACATGAACCAATATATGCACACAAGCATACATACACACACTCACATGCTTAGAAACTCATGCACATATACTAAAACATGTATATGTGTATGCACACACACATGCAAACACTTATGCACACTTACATGCATGCACAAACAAATGTGCTTGCATTAGCACAACTATATGCAAAAATTATGCACACTCATATGCATGCACAAACACATGTGCTTGCATTAGTGCAGCTATAGGAACAACACACACAAATACACTCACACACATATACACACATGCACACACATGCACACATATAAGCAAACACTAACAAACATATGCACATACACACTATTACAAACACCCACACATATGTACAATGACATAGATACACACACACACAAGCACGCACAAATACACACACTTATACAAAATCACACACATGCACACACTCACGAACATAAAAGCACACACACACCAATGTACACACATGCATGCATACTGACACACACACATACAGTGACATACTTATAAGACATATGCATATATACACATACATAAATACACATGCACTCACACATGAACATGCATACATGCACACATGTACAAATGCACACACACACACACTCTCACACACACAATCATACATGTGTGTATGTATACATATAGACTCACATAGATATATGCTAAAAGACATGCATATAGAAATACTCACACACTAACACATTCACACAAGCACACAGAAGCAAATGCACAAATGCACAAATGTACACGCATGCACTCACATGAACACAAACTCATGCACACATGCACAGACATCACATGCATGAGCACACACACACATACACACACAACACATACATATGCATGTACACAACCAAACACATACATATTTTGGGCACACACACATCACATATACATGCAAAAACATGAACACACAAACAAACATATGCACATATACACTCACACATGTAGAAGCACACACATGCAAATGCACACATGTACACATAGTAAACACATGCACATGCATGTACACATACTCATGCACAATTGTACACAAACATAAACATGAAATCATGCACATACACAAACAACACCCACACACTCATGCATGAACACACCACAAGTGCATGAGTGCACATGCATAGACGTGCACATGCACACACACTAAGATGCCCCCCACACACATACTCCTAAAAAATGCATATATATTCACACACACACAAACAAAAATCCACAAAAAAGCACACATGCATACACATAAACACGATTATATGCACACATAGAATCACAAGTACCCACACAAATGTACACACACATGCACACATGAACATAGACATCCACACACTTGCATACATGCATAGTTGGACAAACACACACATGCTCATGAATGCACACATATCCATACACATGTGGATGCTCACATTGACACACAAGTAGAAATGCAAAAATGCATGCAAGCATGCACATACATAAATATGCAAATGCACACATGCACATGTGCACATAGGCAAACACACACATGTACACATAAGCACAAAGGCATATGCACCTACTCACACGTCCAAGCACACACACACACCAACAATTCACCCACACAAACACAGATGCACGCACACATGCACCGACAAAAGCTTTCCCACACATGCACACACCCACACATACACACACCCTCACTCACGCATGCACAAAGAGGCACACACACATCGTCACATACAGAAAACCACACACCCATGCACACACACGTGTGCACACATGCACATATTATCACAAGAACATACACACAGACACACACACACACACTAACACATTCACACTTGTGCAAATGAACATAAACACACATGCAAATGCACACAAACACTTGCACAATGACACATGCACAAGAATAGAAGCACAAACCCACACACACATAAGCACACCTATATAAATGTATGCACACCTACATGAATAGAAACTCACACACACATGCACGCACAGACACGCACATACAGACACATGCTAATATTCACACACACATAAACTTGCATACACCCACACACTCATGCACATGTAGACACTTATACAAAACCCACATGCATGCACAGACACATGCACTTGCACTTGCTCTAGCACACACATACATACATACACACATGTATACACTTGCACTCACATGCAAAAACCCAAAACACAAGCACATGCACACCCTTACAAATGTACACACACATGCACGATCATGCACATTTACACTCAGACATGCACACACACACACAAATTCACACACTCACCCACACACACATAGAAAATCACATTCATACACACTCACACACTAATGCACACGCACGCGTGCATACAAGCACACACACATACAACCACGTACGTGTAATACACAAGCACATATGCAAATATGCATAAACACACACACATGAACATACACACATGCACACACACAGCATGTGCATGCACTCACACACACAATCACACACGTGTGCATGTATACATGCAGACACACACATGCATGTGAGCAAAAAGACAAGAACACAGACACATACACAAGCACAAGCACACACATGCACTTGCATGAATACAAACTCATGCACACACATGTGTCCATATACACAAACACATACACACACATGCATAAGTACACAACACAAACACATGCATACATACATGCTCGTGCACACATATACACATGCATACCATATGCACACATGCACTAGCATGTGCACATGTACACACTTGCACAACATGAACACATAAGCAAGCACATGGACACAGGCATTCACACTCATGCACATGCACAAATGTACACACAAATGAGAACACACACATGTGCTTGCATGCATACAGACACAAACATGAAATCATGCACACACACAAACAAACACCCACATAGACATGAATGAACACACACACAAGTGCACATATGCACATGTACATACACTTACATACACTCCTACACACAAGCATTCACAGACAAACATGCATGCACATGTACACTCACACACAAACCCAGACATAAGCACACACATACATACATATAGATGCACACAAATGCACCCTCATTTACATACACTCAAATGCATAGTCAAAAAGACACACACACATGTGCACCAACGCATGTAATGCTGACAGTGCACACTTAGACATGCACATGCACACAAACAAAATACACACACAATAAAAACACACATGCACACACAGACACATACCAACATCTACATAGATGTCTGCACAACACAAACAAACACATATATGCTTGCATATGCACACACACATGCATGCATACATAGACGTGCATGTATGTGCACACACAAGCATACACATGTTCATATTCATGTGCATGCATGCTCAAACACATATGCTCATAGTCACACACACTCATAAGCACATGCACACACACACAAAAATACATGCATAAGCACACACACACCCACATTACACCTATACACACTCTTGCCCAAACACACTCATGCCTAAACACTTGCACATGAGTACATGTATACACACACACACACACTTGCATGGACCCACATAAGCACATGTGGTCACACTTGCTCACATGAACACACATGAACACACACACACACTTACCCTTACAGCCACACACATATGCACACATGTAGAAAAACATAAATACACATATAGAAACACAAGCATACACACATAAGCATAAACAAGCATACACACATGATTATGCACATAAACATAAAAAAAGCATACACACATACATGCATATGCATATGCAAATTGCAAATCATGCACACCTATACACACATACAAACATGAATCATCATGCATACACACTCACACTCACATTCATGCACAATCAAAAACATGCACACACATGTACAAACATACACATGAACACATGTGTGGATATATATGCACACAATCACATGTGAACATACATGCACACACACACAAATATGCATAGACATAGCCACATACACATAATAACATGCACATATGCATACACACATACTCTTGTAGAAAGCACACTCACACACACATGTATGCACACACCTATGTGCATGCATGTAAATATGTGCACACACACACATATACAAACACAAACAATAACATATACATGCATACACACACATGCATTAAAAACATTTGCACACATAAAAACATGCATAATTGCACATGCGTAATCACATGTGTAGATGCACCTGCACAAGAAATCATTCACAAGTCCACATTTGTGCACACACAGAAGAACAAACATAGGTACTCACGCACATGCACATGCACACACACGTACATACACTCACTCATGCATGTACACCCACACACTTGGATGCACACACATGCAAGCACACATATACATACACACACCTACACACAAACACATATGCACACACGTGCACACAAACACATGCACATGCACAAGCATGCATGCATACCATGTACACACACGTGCCTGCACAAGCAACGACATAAGCATGCACAAAAATAAAGACACACATTCACACTGCTAAAAAATAAGCAAATAATCACGCACACACATACACACATAATCACACAAAATAGACACTCACACACATGCAAATGTAACACATGCACTCACTTGCACAAACATGAACACACATGCATAGAGATGCATGCACACATGCATTTAGACTCACATGCATCCACACAAACATGCAAACAAACACAAGAATACTCACACACACAACTATGCACACACTCCCATGCCCACACACATGAACATATGCATCAGCACACATGCTCACACATGCATAATACATAATGCACATGCTGATACACACATGTATGCATGCACGCAAACTCACATATACACAAGTACACATGCACACATGCACATGTATGCGTGCGCACAGACATGAACATATGCATACAAATAAACATAGGTGCACTCGCACATGTATACACAAATGTACTTGCATGCACAAACATGCACACACACACACATATGTAGATGCACTCACACAAGCATGCACATGCACACCTAGATACACTCGCGAACACATACATGAACACACATAGACACACATATGCACAGTTATGCACAAACACATATACACACACACATGTGCACATGCATGCACACCTATATGCACACTTACATACATACATGAGAACACACATGCATAATAAAACATGCACCCACACAGGCGCATCCACACACGCATGAACAGACACACATAGATGAATGAACACACACACACACAAACTCAAAAGTATACATGCACACACACACACACATAGACATACACACATGTTCACATACACTTATACACACACACATACATATGCATACATACCCATACAGACACATACTCATGCACACACATACATACTCACATGGGCATGCAAAAATGCACTGGCTAACACACACACACACAAGCACACACACATTTAGATGCACATATAAGCACACATACACACATGCACAGACATGCACATAGACGCACATATACTTGCAAACACACCTACACAAAGGCACACTCATGCACACACACACAAGCACATGCTAACACATGCACACACACTTGTACACATACACAAGCACACACATACACAAACACACACACATAGACATACAATATGCATAGATAATCCCATACAAGCTCACATGCAAACACACACACACAAATAAGTATACTCACATGCCAACTTATAAATACATAAACACACACACACACATGCATACACATGTAGAAACACAGGTACGCACATCTACACACATAGGCTCAAACACATGTGCACATGCACACATGCACACACACAAATGCACACAAAGACACATGCACATGATCACGCTAGTGCACACACAAACAAGTACATACACATCTACACACACATATACACTTACAAACACATGCATATGCACGCACACATGTAAAAGCCCGCTTGCACACACACACACAAATGCACAATGCAAGTTGACACACATGTACATGTGCACACAAACACATGCATGTACAAATGCACAAACATTCAAGCACACATGCACGTCCTCATACACAGACTCACACATGCACATACATATGCACACATAAATGCAACTACACACCCACACACATTGACACACACATCCACACATAGATGCACACACATAAAACACACACAAACATGTGAATGCACACACATACATGCATACACACAAGCATATACACTCCAACACATACAGGCATACACATGCATGTACCATAAAAGAACACACATGCACACAAACACATGTGCATAGGAACAAACATGCACATACAAATAGACATGCACACATGCATATACACATGCACAAACACATGCATACACATGTTGAATGCACTCCCACATGTACAAACATGTAGATGCATAATAATACACACACATGCATACACTCATAAGCACATTCATGCACATACATGCACATGCATACACAAACACACAAACACACAAAAGATCACATATATAAAAGATCATCCACACACACATATGTGTGTGCATGCACACACACACACATAGACACTTACATACATAGACACACACACATATATGTACATACATGCATGCATCCATAAGCATAAACACACAGACACATTAGAATATAGATACACAAATATGCACACATGTACACACAAGCATGCAGATACACAAATGAACACATACACATGTGAGCACAACTACCCACACACACTCATACCCATATGCAACCACACATGAACACACTCACACCCACAAAAACATACATGCACATAAGCACACACACTCACATGAACATGTGTGCTAATGCACAAGCACACAAATGCACTCACACATAAGAACACAGACAAGTGAATACAATCACTTGCATAGATATAGACATAGGCATGCACACACACATGCTTGCACAACACAGCAACACACATGAACATCATGTGTGCAAACTCACATGTACACAAACACACACACACACACACACACACACTCAAGCACACATGAACAAATGCACACACCTAAGAATACAGACACACACCAGCATGCTCACACACACATGCAAATATGCACTAATGCATATATGTATGGATGCATGCACACACAGATGCCCACATGCACTCACATGTGCAAACATGCACCCGCACACACATGCATAATATCTGTACACAAAACACACATGCACCCACATAGACGCATGCCAATGCACACACACTCGCACGTAGGTGCACACAATCGTAGATGCTCAAATAAAAACATGCAAAGAAAGACACATAAATCGATGCTCATGCATGCATGCATACACAAGAATGCAAGCACACATGTCCATGCACATGTACACATATGCATATGATCATGCACACACATGCACATGCATATCCATACATAGATAAAAATGTACATATGCACACACACACACACATAGACACATACAAGTATGAATGCACATGCACACATGTATATGATGCACACACACACACATGCATGCAAACACATGCACACACATGCATGCACACACCTACCCACATACATGCAAACATGTGCACATGCACATATGCACACTCACATGTATGCATGCACACACAAAAAGGCATAGAACACGTGTGTACTTACACATAAGCACCCATGCTCACACAAGTACATGCACATGCATGCATCACACATGCACACACTCACATGCACATGCCTAGGCATACACGTACACAAGAACACTTGCACATACACATGAATGCACATATGCATGCACATGCATGTACACCCACACACACATGCACACTCATGCAAATACACACAAATTGCATACACTTATGTGCGTGTGCACATACACTCGAACAAGCATAAACTCATGCACACACCCACATGTGTGCATACATACACATACACTCACACACATATAGATGCACATGCACACATAAAAAGCAAGAACATATGTATGCACAAATGCATGCACAAATACACTCACACACACTTACACGTATATGCATTTACATATGCATGTGCATGCTCCTATACAAACACAAAGATGTATGCATTCACACACATAATCACTTACACATATGCAAATGCATACGTGCACATGCACACATAGAAGCACACACATGAATAAAAATACACACATGCACATAAATAAAATTACACAGACACGTGTGTACACATGCATGCACACACACACACACACACAAATGCACACACGTATGCACACATGCATGCATGCCATGCACAAACAAACATGCACTAATAGACATTGACACACCCATGCACACACACACACATGCAAACACATAGATGCACTCATACATGCACACACACTCACGTGGACACACATGCTCAAATTGATAGGCACACACAACGACATACACCGATATACATGCATGCTAAAAAGCATGTACACACATATAATCACACATGTGCACATGCATACATCCACACAAGCACATATACCCACATGCACAAATACACATACACACATACACACATACACATGCTCTCACCCTTGCATAAAGATACACATTCACACATGCACATGTAAACACATATTCACATATGTAAATGCACACAAAGACATGCACACACTCATGCAAGTACTCAAACAAGCACCCACACCTACGAACAAGAACACAGATACAAACGAACTCATTAGCACAAAAATTCAAATGCACATACACTTCTATGCACACACACATGCACAAAATAACTCACACACATATGCACATGCACACATACACACATGTGCTAGCATACATAGATGCACACACACACACACAAGTGAACACAAACACATACACACAAAGATAGGAACATATGCAAACACATGTACAAATGCATGCACACACATACACATGTGCACACAGATGTACACACACACGCACATGCACACGCTTTTACCAACACACAAACATGCATAGGTACATACATGTAAACACTCATATAGGCACATGCATGCATACTCCTACACACACGTGTGTATGCACAAATGCGCACACATACACATACACATACACACACACATGCCACTCCAACGCCCAGAACACATGTAGAAAAATACATACACTTATGCATGCATGAACATACTCACATTCGCACACAAACACATCCATACACACGTATGCATGCACTTGTAGGTATACATGCACAAAAACAAGTGCCATACACACAAACACATGAACAAGAATAAACAAATGCACACACAAACACCTTTTCACATACACACGTATCCACAAAACCACATACACACATGCATGTTTGTGCATGTAGGCACACACACCAATGCAAACACAACCACAAATACACAAATGCACATACTCACACACATAGAAATAGGGACACACATGTACACACTTACACACACATGCACATGCATAAACACATGTACACATAAGCATAAACATAAGCACATAAAAACAAAAAACATGCACACACACACACACATATGCACATGCAAATGAATGTGCATCCAAATACACTTACATGCACACATATGCATAAACATGAATTCAGAGAAATAATATTACAAAGGCACACATCCACATACATGTACACACACATGCACATGATCTCACATTAACACATGCACAGAAGAACATGCATGTTCATAGGAACATGCACTCACAAGCACACACATAGGCACATAAACATACGTATAAAAACTCACACACATGTAGACACATGCACATGCATTCATACATAAGCACATTCATGCATGCACATGCTTGTATAGTATCCGACCCACACCTATACACATGCAAACATGCTCATAGAGCACACACACCTACAAATGCATATATTCACATGCTCACATAAACATACACAAGAACAAACACATGCAAAAAAATGCACAAGCACGCACACATGCACAGGCACATGTTTGCGTGCATGTCTACAAGTGTATGCTTGTGTGTGTGCATTTATATTTGTGTGTATACATGTCTCTAGGATTTCATATATGTGCATATGTGAGTGGTGACGTGTGTGCATGTGTGTGTGTGGTGGTGTGTGTGCATGTGTGTGTGTGTTCATGTGCATATAAATCTACATAATTTTTTGTGAGTGTGTATGTGTGTGTGTGTTGATGCAAGCAAATGTGTATCTATGTTGGCATGTGTGAGCATGCATGTATTTTAATTCTTATGTGTGGGTGTGTGTGTGTGCAGGTGCTTGTGTACATGCATCTGTATAAGTCTTTGTGTGTGTGCAGGTGTGTATGCATGTGGGCACATGCATATGTGTGTGAATGTGTTTTTTTGTGTATTCAAGTCTATGCTCATGGTTTCTATGTGAGTGTGTGCCTATATGCAAGTGTGTGTCCACATATTTGTGCATGAGTGTGAGTGTACGTGTGTGCAAGTGTGAGTTTATGTGTAAGTGTGTGTGTGCATTGGTGAGTTTGTGGGTGCATGTGTGTGTTCTTGTACACGTGTGTGCCTAGATATGCATGCGTGTGTCTATGAGCATGCACGCATGCATGAATGTGTGTTTTCATGTGTACACATTGGTGTGTGTGTTTTTGCATCAATGTTTATGTGTGTGCATATGTGTGTGTGCATCAATGTTTACGTGTGTGCCTATATGCATGTGTGTGTCCACATATTTGTGCATGAGTGTGAGTGTACGTATGTGCAAGTGTGAGTTTATGTGTAAGTGTGCGTGTGCATTGGTGAGTTGTGGGTGCATGTGTGTGTTCTTGTGCACGTGTGTGCCTAGATATGCATGCATGTGTCTATGAGCATGCATGCATGCATGAATGTGTGTTTTCATTTGTACAAATTGGTGTGTGTGTTTTTGCATCAATGTTTATGTGTGTGCATATGTGTGTGTGCATCAATGTTTATGTGTGTGCCTATATGCAAGTGTGTGTCCACATATTTGTGCATGAGTGTGAGTGTACGTATGTGCAAGTGTGACTTTATGTGTAAGTGTGTGTGTGCATTGGTGAGTTGTGGGTGCATGTGTGTGTTCTTGTGCACGTGTGTGCCTAGATATGCATGGATGTGTCTATGAGCATGCATGCATGCATGAATGTGTGTTTTCATTTGTACACATTGGTGTGTGTGTTTTTGCATCAATGTTTTTGTGCATGTGTGTGTTTGTGTGATTGTGTGTGTCATTGAGAGCTGCTAGTATCTACACACATGGGTTTATTCATGTGCATGCATTTGTGTGTGTAAGTAAGTGCAACTAAGTATATGTGTATGTGTGTGTCCATGCATATCTAAGTGTGTATGTGTGTGTGTTTGTGTATGTGAGTGCTTGCTTATGGGTGTATGTCTATCTCTATGTGAGTGTGCATGCATATTGGTAAGCATGTATGTGTGTGTGTCTTTACATGTTAGTGTGAAGGTATTTGTGTACATGTGCATGCATGTGTGTGCATGTGAGTGTGCAAGTGTGTGGGTGGGTATGCTTGGGTACATGGGTGCATGTGCATGGGTTCACATGTGTGTGCAAGCATATGCATATGAGTGTGTCATTGTGTGTTTATGCTCGTGGGCATGTGTGTGTGTCCATGCATGTGTGGGTGCATGTGTGCTTGTGTGTTCTTGAATCCATGTGTATGTGCATATGTGTGTATGTGTGTTTGTGTACATGTGTGTGTATTTGTTTACGTGTTCTTGTTTGGGTTTATGTGTGCATGTGTGATTGTGTGTGTCTATATCTACGTGTTGAGTCTATGTGTTTCTGTGTGTATGCAAGTATATGTGTATGTGTGCATGTGTGTATGCACGAGCAAGTGTGCATGTGTTTGTTTCTTTATGCACATGTGTGCATGTGCATATGAATGTGTGCATGGGTGTGTGCCTGCATTTTCATGTGTTCATGCTTGTGCATGAGCATGTATAAGTCTAAACATGTGTCTATCTATGTGTGTTCTTTCATGATTGTTTGTACGTTTGTGTGTGTGAACATGTGTGCATGCAAGTACTTATTTTTTTGCTAGTATGTGTCTATGTGCAAGTATACGAGCCTGTATGTGCACGCATGCTTGTGCCTATGCATGTGCATGTGTGTCTGTGTTTGTCTGCATATTGTTTTTGTGTATGTGTGTGCATGCATCTATGCCAACTATGTAAGTGTCGAAGCTATGCAATTGTGCAAGCATATGTGTATGTGTTTTTTGTTTGTGTTTATGCATGTGTATTCATGTTGGTATGTCTTTACATGTACGTGCATGTATGTAATTGCATGTATGCATGTGTATGTTCGTGTTTGTGTGCATGAGCACAAGCATGGGTGTATGCATGTGTTTGTTTGTGCGAGTGTGCATGCATGTGTGTGTGTGAGTGTAAGCACATGTGTGTAATTAATGTGTGTGTGTGTATGCATGTCCAAGTGTGTGTTCTTGCGTGTACATATCTATATTTATGTGTGTGTACATAAGGTGCTTGTGTGGACGTATGCATCCATGCACGAAAGTTCATGAGTGTGTGTATCCATGTGCACACACAAGTTTAAGTGTTCATGCGCATAGACGAGTGTGTGTGAATGTGTTTGGATGTGTGTTTATGTTTGTAAGCATTTGTGTGCATGCATGATTGTGGTTGTGCTTATGGATGCATGTGTGTGAATGTGGACATGCTATTATATGTGGGTGTTTGTGTGTTTGCAAGTGTGTGTGCATTTGTGAGTGTATGTTCATATAGTTGTGTATGTGATATATTTTATGTGTATGAGTGTGTGTATGTGCATGTGTGTGCATGCTTTTTTGTATATATGTGTGGTTTTTCTTGTGTATGTATGTGCACGTGTGTATGGGTGATTGCTCCTACCCTTGTGTGCATGCGTTCATGTGCATGTGTGTTTGCATGAATATGTAGCTGAGTGTTGGCATGTGTCTAGGTGTGTGTGTGTGTGTGTGCATGTGCAAGTGTGTGCACAAGTGTGTATGTCTATCCAAGCATGTGTATATGCATGTTTGTGTGTGGTGTGTGTGCATTCATCTGCATGTGTGATGGTGTGTGTGTGTGTGTCCATGTGTGTGTGTGCACATGTGTGTATGTGTGTGTATATATTTATGTGTTTGTGCTTATTTGTGCATGTCTATGCATTCTTGTATGTGTTGGAATGTGTGTGTATGTGTTGCATACACCTTCAGGTGTGTATGTTTGTGTGTATGTATGTCTGCATGTATGTGCATATTAGCATGTTTGTGTATGTGTTAGTGTCTATGGGTTTGCATGCATGCACATGTGCATGTGTATGCATATGCATGTGTGTCCTATGTGCGAGTGTGTGCATGAATCTACATATGTTTCTATGTCCATGTGTGTGTGTTCATGTGTATAGGTGTGGGTAGGTGTTTCTATGTGCATCTTTGTCGATGTGTGCATCAGTTCATGTGTTTGTGTGCATCTATGTGCATGAATGTGGGCAAATGATTTCTTTGTTCATATGTCTTTGTATTTAATTATGTGAGATTGTTTTCATATGCATGTGTGTGATTGTGTAGATATGTCTACATGTGTAGGTGAATGCTTATGTGCAAGTGTGTGTATGCATTGGACTTTTTGTTTTCTTATGTGTAGGTGTGTGCTTGTGTGTGTAGATGCATGTGTCAGTGCATGTGAATGTGTTTGTGTGTGTGAGTGTGCACATATGTTTTTATGTGTGTGCATGCATGTTTAAGTTTTTGTGCGTGTAAGTGTTTGTATTGTGTGCATGAGATTTTGTAAGTGTGTGCATGTCTGTGTGTGCGCTTGTGTGTGCATGTGTTATTATATGCATCTATTTTTATGTGTTTTCATTTGTGTGTGTATGCATGCATGCATGACTAAATGTGTGTGTGTCATGCATTGCATGTGTATTTGGGTATTCATGTGTGTGCATGTGTGTGTAATTGTGTACATGCATATGTGTGTAGATATGTATGTGTGGACATGGGCATGCATCTATGTGCTAGATTGTGTTTGTGTATGTGTGCATATTTGTGTGTGTGCATTTGTGTGCGTGTGTGTGTATGTGCATGCGTAGGTGTTTGATTTGTGTGTGTGAGTGCATGAATGTGTGCATGTATATATGTATGTGTTGTGTGTGTATATGTGTGCATAGGTGTATGTCCAAGTTGTGTTGATACATGTTTGCCTATTTGCGTAAGTGTCTATGCTTGTTTTTTGTGCATGCACATGTATGTGCATGTTTGTGTGTGAATTAGTGTGTTTATGTGTTTGTGAGTGTGCATGTACCTTAGTTTTTATGTCCATGTGTCTATGCATTTATGTGTGTCTGTTTGTGCGTTTATGCATGTGCATGAGTGCATGTGTTTGTCAAGGCAATCGTGCCTACGTGTGTGTATTTTCGTACATCTATGTGTGTTTTGCTTAATGGGCATTTATGTGTGCGTGTGTCTATGCATGTTTGTGTGCCTTTGTGTGTGAGCTTAGGAGGCATGTGTGTGTGTATGCACATGTGGCTATGCTTGTGTGTTTGTTTCTAGTGTGTGTGCCATTGCATGTGCTTATGTGAGTGTGTGCATGTGCATGTGGGTAATATGCTTGCAAATTTGTTTGTGTGTACATGTGTGCATGTGTGTCTATGTGTGCATATGCATGTGTGCATTCATTTGTTTGTACCAGTGTGTGCTTGTTCTAGTTGTGCATGTGTGTGTGTCATGCGTGTGTCCAGCCATTCATGTGCATGTGTGATCATTTGTGGCTATTTGTGTTTTCACATTTGTTTATATGCATATGCATGTGACTCTGCATGTATGTGTGTGCATGTGCATGTGTGTTTTTTGTTTGTGTGCATGTGCCTAGGTATTAATGTTTTTGTGTGTGTGATATTGTGCATGTGTGTGGAATTATGCTTGTGTCTATCTACATTGGTGAGTTTGTGGGTGCATGTGTGTTCTTATGCACATGTGTGTGTACAGATGCATGTGTGTGTCTTTAAGCATGCATGCATGTGTGAATGTGTGTTGTATGCATGGACACTAGCTTGTGTGTGTTTTGCATGCATGTTTAGTTGTGTGCATGTGTGTGTGTGTGCGTGTGAACATTTGTGATTTTGTGTATGATTTGTACATGCTCAAGTGCATGATGTGTGTGTACAATGGTGCATATGTGTCTTTATGTGTGTGTATTTGTTCATGTGTATGCATGTGTAGGGGTGTGTAACTCATGTGTGTGCAAGCATGTGTGGATTTGCATGTGTGTGTGTGTGCATGCAAATCTATATCTATGCATGTGCTTGTTTGTATATGTGTATGTGTGTGCATATGTAGTGTGTTCATGTGCATTAATATGTGCATTTATTCATGAACATGTATATACACGTGTTTGTGTGTGTCTTCATCTTTGTGTTTGTGTGCATTCACATTTGTTTGTGTTTCCATGTGTGCATGTTTTTATGCATGCATGTGTTTGTGTTCTTGTGTGTTCATGTGTGGGTTTTCTTTCATGTTTGTGCATGTGTGATTGCGAGTTGCTAATATTTGCATATGTGAGTTCATGTGTGTGCATTCTTATGTGTAAGTAGGCGTGTCCAACTAAGTATATGTACATGTGTGTGTGTCCATGCATATCTGAGTGTGTGTGTGTGCTTGCTTGCTTATGTATTTCTCTCTATCTGTATGTCGGTGCATGCATACTGGTTTGTGTGTACATGAGTGTGTCTTGGTGTGTTAGTGTGATGGTATGTGTGTGCGTGTTTATGGCTGTGTGTGCTTGGGTACATGAGTGCATGCGTGGTGCATGTATGTGTGTGAGCATATGCATAAGAGTGTCATTGTGTGTTTGTGCTTTTGGACATATGTGTGTGGCTTCATGTGTGCCTATGTGTGCTTGCATCCATGTGCGTATGCATGTGGGTGTATGTGCATGCACATGTCTGTATTTGTTGGTGTGTTCCTATTTGTGTGTGTGTGTGCATGTGCGATTGTGTGTTTATATCTACATGTGTGAGTGTGTGTGTATATGCATGTATATGTGTATGCGTACATGTGTGTATGTATAAGCAAGTGTGTATGCATGTCTTTGTGTGCATGTGTGCAAGTACAAATGTGTGTGTGTGTTGGTGTGTGTGCATGCTTACACATGTGTATGCATATATGTGCACGTGTGTCTATCTATATGTGTTCATTCATGATTGTTCATATGGTTCTGTGTGTGCACACAAGTGCTTGTATTTGTGTAATTGTGTTTCCATGTGCAATTTTATGAGCCTATGTGTGTGCACATTAGTGTGCCTATGCATGTGTGTGTGCGTGTGTGTAAGTGTGTGTACATGTATATTTTTGTGGGTGTGTGTGTGCATGCATCTATGCAAGATATGTAGGTGTGCAAGCTATGCAAGTGTGCAAGTAGGCATGTATGTGTTTTTTTGTTTTTGTTTGTGCATGTGTATTCATGTTCATAATTTTCACGTACATCCATGTATGTTTGTGTGCATGTGTACATTTACATGTATGCATGTGTATGTTTGTGTTTGTATATGTGAGAATGTAAGTATGGGTGTATGCATGTGTGTGTGTGTTTGTGTGTGTGAGTGTGTATGCTTGTATTTGTGTGTGTGGGTGTAAGAATGTGTGAGTGTCATTCATGTGTGTACATGTACGCGCATGTGTGTGCATGCATGTCCAATTATGTGTGTGTGTGTATGTACATATCTATATTTATGTGTGTGTATATATGGGTGCATGTATGGACATACACACGCATTCACATGTGTTCATGGGTGTGTGTATTATATGCACACACAACTTCTAGTGTTCATGTGGACAGTCGAGTGTCTGTGTGGGGTTTGCATGTTTATCTATGTTTGTGTGCATTTGTGTGCTTGTGTGTATGCGTGCATGTTTGTCATTGTGCTTGTGCATGCATGTGTGTGAATATGGTAGATATTAGTGTGTGTTGGTGTATGTGTGTTTGCAAGTGCATGTGAATTTGTGAGTGTATGTTCATGTACATGTGTGTATTAACATATTTTATATGAATGAGTGTGTGTGTGCATGCATTTTGGCATGTGTGTGTAGTTTTTCTCATGTAGGTTTGTGTGTGCATTCATGGATGCATGTGAACTTGTGTTTGTGCATTCATTTGCATGTGTGTTTGCATGAGGGTGTAGTTGAGTGTTGGTATGTGTCTAATTGTGTGTGTGCATCTACATGTGTTTGCACAAGTATGTGTGTGTGTGTGTGTGTATAAGCATGGGCGTATGCATGTTTGTGTGTGTTGTGTGTGCATTCATGTGCATATGTGAAGGTGTGTGTGTGTGTATGCATGTGTGTGTGCACGTGAGTTTATGCATGTGTGTTTGCTTGTGCTTATGCCTATTTGTGTGCTAAATGTGTGTGCTTGTTTGTGCATGTGTTTGTTGAACTGTGTGTGTGTTTCTATGGAGGTGTGTGTGTTTGTGTGTATGTCTTCATGCATTTGCATGTTACGATATTTGTGTATGTCTGTGAGTATCTATAAGTTTGCATGCTTGTTTGTGTTCACGTGTGTGCATGTGTATGTGTGTGCTTCTATGTGTGAGTGTGTGCATGCATCTATATACATTCCTATGCTCATTTTTGTGTGTTCATGTGTGTTGATGTTTGTGTGTGCATCTTTGCCTATTTGTGCATTAGTTCACATGTTTTTGTGCAACTGTGTGCTTCAATGAGGGCAAATGTGTTTCTATGTGTATATATGTGTGTATTTGTTTATGTGAGATTATGTTCATGTGTATGTGTGTGATTCTATAAGTATGTTTGCATGTGCCTGTGTGTGCACACATTGGTATTTGTGTTTACCTATATGTGGGTGTGTGCATGTGTGTGTGCATGTGAAGGTGTTTTTGTGTCTATGTGTGTGCATATCTCTGTGTGTGTGTGTGTGCTTGTGTAAGCTTTTGTGCAGGTAAGTGTGTGTGAGTGTGTGTGCATATGATTGTGTGAGTGTGTAGGTGTGTGCTTGTGTGTGTATGCATGTGTTTTTATGTGTTTATTTTTGTGTGCTTATCCATGCATGCGTGACTAAATTTGTGTGTGTGTCTTTGCATATGCATGTGTATTTATGTATGAATATATGCATGTGTGTGTCTTTATACATGTGTGAGTTTGTGTAGTTGTGTACATGCATATGTGTGTGCATATATGTGTGTGGGCATGGGCACGTGCCTATGTGCTAATGTGTGTCTATGCATTTGTGTGTGTGCATTTGTGTGGGTCAGTGTACATGTGCATGCATAAGTGTGTATTTGTGTGGCCGAGTGTGTGAGGGTGTGCTTGTGTGTATGTTTGTGTTTGTGTATTTGTGTGCATAATTGTATGACCAAGTTATGTGGATGTATGTGTTCCTGTTTGCATATGTGTGTGTGTGTGTGTGCTTTTGTCTATAGCTATGCACATCATGTGTATGTGCATGTTAGTCTATGTGTGTGTGTGTGCATGTAACTTAGTGTTTTTGTGTATGTGTCTATGCATTTTTGCCTGTGCTTGTGTGTTTGTGCATGTATGCTAGTGTGTGTGCATGTGAATGCCTTCGTGTTTACATGTGTGCATGTATTTTTGTGCATGTATGTGTGCATTTTCTAAGTGGGTATGCGTGGGTGTCTATGCATGTGTGCATGCAAGTTTGTGTGTCCATGTGTGCGAGCTTAGGAGTGCATGGGTGCACGTGTGGGCATGCTTATGTGTGTGTTTCTTGTGTGTGTGCCTTTAGGTGTGCCTATGTAAATGTGTGCGTGTGGGCATATATGCTTGCATATTTGTTTATGTGTGCATGTGTGTTTGTGTGTGCATGTGCTTGAGTGCATGCATTTGTGTGTACTAATGTGTGCATGTTGTTGTGTGTGCATGGCTGGGTGCATGCAATGTGTGTGTGTGGTGCGAGTGTGCAAGCATGCATGTTCATGTGTGTTTGTTTGTGGCTATGTGTGTTTTCATACTTGTGCATGTGCATATGCATGTGACTATGCATGTACGTGTATGCAGGTGCATGTGTGTGGACACACATGCATGGGTGTGCATCTTTTTTTGTGTGTGTTATTTTCTATGTGTTTGCATATATGCATATGTGTGTACATGTGCATGCATGTGTATGCATGTGTGTCTATATGTGTTCGCAAATGTGTGTACGTGTGTTAGCGTGAAACTTATGTGTGTGTGCAAGTGTGTATGCATGCATGTGTGCATGTGTGTATGCATGTGGGTGTGTTCTTGTGTGTGCACACATGTGTGTCTGTGTGTTTCTAAACGAGTGTGTGTGAACTGGTTGTAAATGTTTGTATGTGTGCTAGTGTATATATAAGTGTGTGTGCAAGAATGCATGTGTGTGCTTTCATATGTGTATTTGTATGCATCTGTTCATGCATTTGTGTGTACATCTATACATTTGTGAGTTTTTGTGCATATGAGTGTGTATGTGCGGACCAGTGTGTGCATGGGTTGGTGCATGCATGTGCGTTTGTCATGCGAGTGTGCAGGCATGCATGTGCATGTGTGTTTGTTTATGACTATATGTGTTTTCATACTTGTGTATGTGCATATGCATGTAACTCTACATGTACGTGTATGTGCATATTTTTGTGTGTGTGATGTTGTGCATGTGTGTGTGTGTACATGTGCATGCATGTGTGTCTATATGTGTGTGCAAATGTTTGTACGTGTGTTAGTGTGAAACCTATGTGTGTGTTCAAGTGTGTGCATGTGTGCATGTGTGCATATGTGTGTGCATATGTGTATGCATGCATGTGTGCAAGTGTGTATGCATGTAGGTGTGTGCCTGTGTGTGCACGCATTGGGTGTACATGTTTGTGTGTGTGCTAGTGCATACACAAGTGTGTGTGCAAGAATTCCTATGTGTGCTTGCATATGTGTGTTTGCATGCATCTATTCATGCATGTGTGTGTGTGTGTGCATGTGTGAGTTTTTGTGCATATGAGTGTGTGTGCTTGTGTGCTTTTATAAGTGTGAGCATAGGTGGGTGTGTGCATGTGTGGGAGTGTTTTGTTGTGTATGTTGACATGCACATGTGTGTGTGCATTCGTATGCATCGACATGGGTGTGGCTATGTCTGTGTGTTCCCTTATGTGTGTATGCACATGTGTGTGTACATGTGTGTGCTTACATGCATGGATTTATGTGTGCATGTTTTTGTGCATGTATGTGTATGTGAGTGTGAGTGTGAGTGTGAGTGTGAGTGTGCACATGTGGACATGTGTATGTGTGTGCATGTATGTGTAGGAGTGCATTTGCATGTATGCACATCTCCATGTATTTATGTGCATCCATGTATGTGTGTGTGCTTGTGTCCATGCTTGTATGCATAGGAGTGTGCATTAGTCATGCGTGTGTGCACATGCTCATGTGTCTATGTGTGTGCATGTGTGTGACTAAGTGCATAAGTGTCTATAAGCACCTATGTAAGTGCATGTATGGGTGCATGTGTGTGTGTGTGTGCAAGCACATGTGTATATTTATGCATACGTGTCCATGGACATGTGCATGTGCATGTATGTCTTTATATGTGAGTTTGTTTTGTGCATGTGGGTGTGTGTGTGCATGTGTAAAGGGGGAGGGTGTGTGTGCATGCTTGTGTGTTTATGTTTTTGTGCACACATGTACGTGTGCATGATTATTCATGTGTGTGTGTGCACTTGTGAGTGTGTTTGTGCACACTTGTGCATGTTTATGTATGTGAGTGTGCACATGTCTGTGAGTCTGTGTGCTTGTTCACATACATCTTAATGTGCATGTGGTTATGCATGTGTTCGTGTGCATGTGCATGTGTGTGCATGGGTTCTATTTGTGTGAGAGTGTGTGTGCATGTGTGTAGGTATGCACATGTGTGTGTGTATGTGTGGTGAGTGTGTGTTTGAGTGTACATGTGTGTGTCTATATAGGAGCATGTATGTGTTCCTATGTGTAGACATGTGTGTGCATGTGTGGGTGTAGTTATGTGCATGTGTATATGCAAGTTTTTTGTGATGTGCTTTTGTGTGTGTGTTTTCACATGTGCGTATGTGTGTTTTTCTATATTTTCATGTGCATGTGTGTTTGCATACACTTGTGTGCTTGTATTTTTGTATGTGTGTATGTCTATGTGTGCATGTGCACATATGTGTGTGTGTATGTGCATGTATGTTCCTGTGTGAATGTGTATATTTGTGCATGTTCATCTGCATGTTTGGATGTGTGTGGTTGCCTGTGCATAGGTGTTTGTGGGTGTACGTCTATGCTTGTTTATATGTATGTTTGCATGCATGTGTTCTTTTGTGTGTGTGTGCGGGGTGTGTGCATATATTGATGCATGTATGTATGTGTGTATGCATTTTTATGTGTTTATGCATGTTCATAATGTTTTTGTGCATGTATCTATATTTATACTTGTGTATATATGTGTGTGTGTTTCTTTATGTTTTTGTGCATATTGTTGTGTATATTATAATGTGCACATGTGCGTGTATCCATATGTGTGTGTGTTTATGCACATGTGTGGGTATGGGGTTGTTTATATGTGCATCTATGTGTGTGCGTATGTATGTGTTTGCATGTGTTTGTGTGCATGCGTGCGCATGTGTTTTTACTTGTGTGTGTATGTGTGTGTGTGTTTGTGTGTGTATGTGTGTGTGCATGTTTGTGTGTGTTTATGGGACATCACAAACATGTGGGTATGTTTGCGGGTGTGCGAGTGTTTGTGTGCGCATTGCATGTGTGTTTGGTATGTTTGTACGCTTATGTTTATGTGTGTGTGCTTAGGTTCATATGTGTCCTTGCATGCATGTTTGTGTGCATGTGAGCATGTGTGTGTGACTACGAGTCTATGCATGCATGAACATGCATAAGCTTGTTTGTGTGTTTTACATGCATGTGTGTACGTGTTTGTGGGTTAAGATATGTTAGTACATATGTACATGTGCATGCGTGAGCATGTGTGTGTATGTGCACTTGTTTTTTCTTTTGTGTGTTTGGTGAGTGTATGCATGTGTATGTTCCTATGTGTACTTGTGTGTATATGGGTGTGCTTATGTATGTGTAGCTATGCACATGCATGTATACATGTGTGTGCATATGCATTTGTGCACCTATGTATATATGTGTGTATGTGTGTGTGTGTCCATGTAAGCAGGTTTGTGTTTGTGTGAGTGTGCAAGCATAAGCATGTGTGTGGGAGTGCATTTGTAGTTTGGTATTTGTGTGTGTGAGTGTGTGTTTGTAAGCTTGTGTATGTGTTGGTGTGTGCATATGTGCATTTGTTCAAGTGTCTGTGTGTGAGTGAATGTTTGCACAGGTGTGTGGTTTCTTGTTTGTGTGTGGGAGCCTATATATGAGTGTGAGTATGTGTGTATGCATATGTTTGCATAGGTGCATATGTGTGTGTGTGTGTGTACCTGTGTTTGTGTGGACGTGTATATATGTGTATGCTTGTGTGTATTTGCTTGTGTGCATGAATGCAAGTGCATGTGTTTTCATGTGTGTTTCTATCGTGTATGCACAAGCACATGAATGTGTGGTTGCATGTGTGTGTATGTGTCACTATGCATATGCATGTGTATATGTGAGTTTGTGTTTCTGTGATTATGCCTGCATGTGCAAATGTGGTGTGTATGTGTGAGTGTGCATGTCTGCATGTGGGTTTGTGAGTGTGCATATGAGCATGCACATGTGTGTGCATGTGTCTTTGTGGAGGTGTGTTTGATAGTGCATGTTTGTGTTCATACTTGCATGCATATGTGTGTATGAGTTCATGTGTGTGTATGTGTGTGTCTGTGATTATGCATGTGTTTTCATTTTTGTGCAAGTGTGTGCATGTGCATGTGTACATGTTTGTGTTCATGCATATGTGCACATGTGTGTTGCTGTGAGTACATGCATGTGTGTATGTTTGTGCACATGTATGTACGTAAGTATGGGTGTGTGTCTGTGTGCATGTGTGTTAAAGTGTGTGCATGTGATTGTGTTTGTTCATATGTGTGTGCATGCACATGCATGTGTGCAGGCAAGCATTTGTATGTTTGTGTGTGCCTTTTTATGTGTGTGAGTGTGTTTGCATGTGGGTCTACATGTGTGCTTGTGTGCATATGTTTAGGAGTGTGCAAGTATTTTTGCAAGTGTTGGTCAATTTGTGAATGTGTGTGTGTGTGTGAATGCATGTGCATATGAATGTGTGTGTGTGCATGGGAGTGTGCTTGTGTGGTTGTGTGCATGCATGCATGTGTGTGTGTATGAGTGTAATGTGTGAGCTTGAGTATATGTGTGCATCCATATGAATGTGTGCATGTGTTTGTGGAAACATGTGTGTGTGTTAACATGTCGGCATATGCATGCATGTGCATGTTGAGTGCATATGTGTGTGCGAAAGTCTTTGTGTGCATGACTATGTGTAAATGTGTGCATGTACAGGTGTGTGTATGTGTGTGAACGTGCATGTGCATGTGTATGTGCACAAGCATGTGCATGTCTATGTGCACATGTGTGTGCGTATCAATGAGCTTTTGTGTGTGCATGTGTGCTTATGTGTGTAAGTGTGCACATGTGCATCTGCGTATGTGTGCATGTGTTCGTGGATGAGTGCAATTGTGTGTGTGTGTGTGTTCTTGTTTAAGTGTGTATGTGTGCATTTTTATATATGTGTGCATCATTGTGCACGTATGTAGGTGTGTGTGCATGCGTGATTGTGTGATTAGGTTTGTGTTTGCATATGATTCTATGTATCTATGTGCATGTGTGAGGGGATGTGTATGTGTTGGTGTCAGTGCACATTTTATTGTATTTTTGTTTGCACATGTGTGTATACGTTTGTGTATGTGTGCATGTGCTTGTGTGTTCCTATGTGTGTGTTTATTTGTGTGTGTGTGTATTTGTGTGTGTGTGTATTTGTGTGTGTGTGCATGTGGGGGTGTGTGTGTATGCGTGCATGTGTGTGCATGAGCATGTTCAACTACATATTCATATGTGTGGTTATGTGCATGTGTATGTGAGTCAGTGCATTTTTGAATTTGTTTGTTTATGAGTAAGTGTTTTTTTGTGTGTGCATGTCTATGTATATATGTGTGCATGTATATGTGTGGGGCATTGTGTATGTTTTCATGCATGTGTGTGGATATGCATGCATGCATTTGTGCATGTGTGTCTTTGTGTATTATTTAGTGTTTGCACAAGTAGTTGTGAGTGAGTGTGCACATGCATGTTTATGTGCATAAGTATTCCCATGGGTATGTGTGTGCTTGCCTGTATGCATGCATGTGTGTGTGAATGTTTGTTCATACATGTATGTACATCTATGTGTGCTTGCATGTATGTGTGTGTGCATGATTGTTTGTGTGCATAGGTATAATGAATGTGTGGGTGTGCTTGTGTGTGTGTGTGTGTATGTGCATGTGCATAAGTGTGTATGTGTTCAGGTACATGTCTGTGCATGCATGCTTATGAGTATATGTGAGCCTCTATTTATGTGGGTGTAAGCCAATGTGCATGAGAGAGTGTGTTGGTGTGTATTTATGGTAGTGGGTGTCCATAGGAGTGTGCATGTTTGTGTGTGTATGTGCACGTGCATGTGTATTTGTTTGTGTGTGTGTTTCTGTGTGTATGCACATTTGTGTGCATGTATATGTGTTTGCGTGTGTGGTTGGGTGTGTATTTGTGAGTGAATGTTCATGAGTGTGTGCATGTATGTGGGCATGTGCGTGTGTGTGTATGTGTATAGGTGTTTTTGGTCTTTGTGAGTGTGTGCATCCTTATCAACATGTTTGTGCATGTGTTATGTGTGTTTTTGCATGTACGTATTATGTGTGTGTGCCTGCATGTTCTTGTCTATGTCATTGTAAGTGCATGCATCTCTATGTGCATGTGTGTATGTGTCTGTGTTCATGTGTGGGTTTACAAATGTGTGGATCTACATGTGCATGTTTGTGCATGTGTGTGCATATGTGTGAGAGTGCACGTGTGGGTGCCTGCGTACAGGTGCATGAAGGCATATGTGTGTGTGTGTACATATATGTGCATATGTTCTTGTGTGTGTATGTTTGGGCGCATGCATGTGAGTGGGCTATGCTTACATGTGCATATGTGCATGGATGCAGGTGCATATGTGTGTGTGTGCATGTGCACGTGTCTATGTGTGTATATGTGTGTGTCTGTATGTGTGTGAACGTGTGTATGTTTATGCATGTGTGGGGGAGTGCATGTGTGTGCATATGTGAATGTTTGTGCATTAATGCATGTGCATTGGTGTGTATGTGGTTGTGTGTGTGTGTGGGCATGCATGTACATGGGTGAACATGTGTGTTTGCATGTGTGCAGTTGGTGTGTGTGTATGTGTGTCTATTTGTGCATGCATGTTTGTGCAGGTGTGTTTGAGTATGTGCACACATATGTGCATGTGGGTGTTCATATGAGATCAGGATAGTCTATGTATCCAAATGTGGTTGTGTGTGCCTATATGTGTGTGTCTTCATGTGCATGTGTGTTTACATGGTTGTGCATGTGTGTTTGTCTTTACATGTGTGTGCATGAGTGTATGTGGGTGAGTGTACATTAGCATGAGCATGTGCATGTGCAAGCATGTGTGTCTATATGTGTGTATCCTAGTGTTTATGAGTGCATGTGAGCATGTGTGTGCATGTGCATTATGTGTGAATGCACATGAGCACATGTGTGTGTGCTTGTGTGTATGTATATATGCATTCATATGCATATGCCCATGCATGTGTGTGTATGGGTGTATGTGCATATGTGCATTCATGTGTGTTTTTGTGTATATGTGCACATGCATGTGTATATGTGGGCTTGTACATGTGAGTATGTTTTTGTTCATGTTGGCACATGTGTGTGCTTGTGTGTTTGTGTGTGTATGCATATATGCATTGGAGTGTGCATGTGTGTACATATATGTGGGTGTATGGGTTTATGTCTTTCTGTGTGTGCCTGCGAGTGCATGCACATGTGTAAACATGTGTCTATGTATGCATGTGTGTTTGTGTATGTGTGAGTTTATGCAAGTGGGCATGTACATGTATTTGTACATATGTGCTTACACATGAGTGTGTGCATCTATGCATGTGTTCTTGTGAGATCTCATGTGTATATGCATGTAAGTGTATCTATGAGTGTGCATTTGTGTGCACATGTATGTGTTTGTGTGCATGTGCATGTGTGTGCGTGTGTTTGTATGTGTGAGTATGTGTGTGTGCACGTATGTGGGTGTGCGTATCTGTGCAAGTGTGTTAATGTGTGTGTGTGTGGGTGCTTAAATTGATGCTTGTATATGAGAGCATGCACATGTGTTTGTGTGTGTGTGGGCACCTACATGTATGTGTCTGTGCTTGTGTGAGTGCATGGATGCATATGTGTGTGCATGTTTGCTTACACTTTCATGCATGTGTTCTTGAATGTGTGTGTGTGTTCCTGTGAGCATATGCAAATGTGTGTATGTGCATGTGTGTGCATTTATGTTTATGTATATGCATGTTTTTATGTGCACAATTCTATGTGCTATACATGCATGCAAGCATGTATATGCATATGGGTTTGTATGTGTTTGTGTGTATTTATGTGTGTGTGTGTTTGTGTGTGTGATTTCATGGATGTACATGTGTGCTAGTGTGTGCATGTGTATGTATGCATGAGCATGTGTACATATGTGTGTGTGTGTGTGGATATGCTTGTGCATATATATATATATCTGTGTGTGTGTGTATGAGTCTGCATGCATTGGCAAGTGTATGTGCTTATTTGTGAGTTTGTGTCTATGCATATTGATGTATGCTAGTATGGTGTGTGTGTGTGCATAGGTGTGTATATGTGTGCATTTCCTTGTGTGCAGGCATGTCGATATGCATGTACATGCATAGAAATGTATATGTGCATAGGTGCGTGTAGGAGTGTGCGTTCATGTTTGTGGGTGTATGTGGGTTTTTGAGTGTGTGTGAATGAGTGCATGTGTATGTGTGTTCATATGAGCATATGTGTGTGTGTCTCATGCCAGTGTGTGTGCTTGTGTGATTATGCATTTCTATGTGTGTGCATTTGTGCATGTGCATGTGTTTGCACATTTGTGTGCCTATATGTGTGCTTATCCACACTTGTGTAGGAGTGCATATGTGCATACAAGTGTGTGTGTATGTGTGTGTGTTTATGTATGTGTGTGTATGGACATGTATATGCTTGTGCATATGCTTATATATGTGTGCATGTCAGCACATGTGAGTGTGAGTGCATGTGCATGAGTTTGTTTGTGTGTGTGTGTGTGCATGTTCCTATGTTCTTGTGCATGTTCATGTGCTTGTGTGTCAACATGCGAACATGTGTTAATGTGTGTGTGTGTGTGTATGTGCATGCATGCATGCATGTGTGTATGTACAAGTGTGCGTGTGTTTGTGCATGCATGCATGTGTGTGTGTGGGTTCATGTGTGTATTTGTGTGTGTGTGTGTAGGTTCATATGTGTATTTGTGAGTGTGTGTGTCTGTATGTGTATGTGGGTGTTTGTGTGGACCTGTGTGTGTTTGTGTGTGTGCATATGATTGCATTTGCATGTGTAGTTTGTATGTGCATGTGTGCACAAGTGTTTTTATATGTGTGATTGCATATATGCATGTGTGTGGGCATGTGTTGATGCATGTTCACTTATATGTGTGTGTACACACATGCTTGTGTATATGTGTGAGTGTGTGCATGTGCATCTATGGTTGATTATGTATGTACATGCATGAATATGTGTGTGTATGTACATTTATGGATATGCTTTAGTCTTTGTGTGCATCTGTGTTTGTGTAGATGTGTTTGTGCATGTGTGCATGTTTATGTGCAAGTGTTTCTATATGTATTTGTGTATGTTCATGTGTTTTTGAATGTGCATGTTCATGTTTTATGTCTATAAGGCCTTGTGTGTGTGTATGCATGTATCATATCCATGTATATGCATATGTGTATGGTTATGTGTGCACACTAGTTATGTGCATGCTTATGTGCATGTGCACTTGAGTTAGTGCATACACACATGTATCTATGTGCATTTGTGAGCTTGCATACACATGTGAGCTTGTGTACATGTGTGTAGGTGTGTTTGCATGCATGTGCATGTGTGTTTGTGTGTGCACTTGTGTGCATGTTTTGCTTTTGCTTTTTGTGTGTGTGTGTACATGTATGTGTGGGTGTGCATGTGTGTGCATGCATTTGTGTCCATGTGTGTGTGCATGCATTTGTGTCCATGTGTGTGTGTGTGTGAATCTATGTACATTTATGTAATATGCATGGGTGGCTACAAGCTTGTGTCCAAGCATGCATGTCCATGAGTGTTTTTATGTTTGTTTATGCATGACTATGTGTATGCTTGTGCTTGTACGTGTGTGCATGTATGTGTGTGTGTACATGCTTGTGTGTGTGTGTATGTGCCACACAGGTGTGTGTGTGTTTGTGTGCTATGTGTTGTATGTGTTATGTGTGCTTGTGTCTACATGTAATATTTGTGTGTAGGTGTTGGTGTGCATCTATGTGGATGCATGTCCATGTTTGTGTGCATACGTTTGTGTATGCATTTGAATTTGTGTGTATGTGTACGCATGTGTGTGCACTTGTGTGTAAATGCATTTGTGTGCATATGTTCTTTTTTGTAGAGATATTCAAGTGTGTGCATTTATGCATGTGTTTATGTGCATGTGAGAGTAATGGATTTCCATAAAGCTAGAATAATAGCATTCTTCATTTTCCTTGTAGCTAAAATCTTGTTACCGAGTTAGACTACCAGATGAGGTAGGGGAACTTTGAGACTCTAAAAGGCATAATTGCATGTGTGCAAGCATGTGTGTGTGTTTATGCATGTGCATGCATGTGCATTTGCATTTACGTGAATGTATCTTTGTGTACATGTCAATGCATCTATGCGTGTATGTATAGATACACGGATGTGTGCATGTATTTGTAGCTATGCATGCTTGTGTGTGCATGTGCATTTGTGTGTGTGTGTGCATGTGTGTGTGGATTCATGTTTGTGTCTATGTGTGCATGCAAGTGTGTGAGCATGTGCATGCATATGTTTACATGTGCATGTGCATGCAAGTATGTGGAGGACTTGAATGTGTGCATATGTGTGGTGTTTGTATGCACAATGAGTATGTGTGTGTGTGGGCGTGTGTTGGCTTATGTGTGCCTACGTAAATGTGTGTATATACATACATGTGTGTACTTGTCTTTGTGTATGCATGTGCATGCTTGTGTAAGCATGCAAGGGTCATGAGTGTGTGTGTGTGTGTGTTTAGATGAGCATGTGAGTATGTGTTCATGTTTATCCATGTGCTTGTGTGTTTTTGTTTGCTTTATGAGAGCATGTGTGTATGTGTATGGGCATGAATTTGTGCTTGTTGGTGCATATGTGTTTGTGTGGAGTGTGTGTACATGCATGTTTTTGTGTATGTGTGTGAACATGTGTGCACATGTGTGTGCATGTGTCATTGTGTGTGTGGGTTCTTGTTTTTGTGTGTGCACATATGTGTGTGTGTGCATTCTTGTGTGCATACATTTCTATGCTTATGTGTGTTTGTGTGTGTATGTGTACATGAGCACATGTGTGAATGTGTTCATGTCTATGCACATGTGTGTGTTTATGCATACTCGTGTGTTCTTGTGTTTATGCATACAAGTGTGTGTGTGTGTGCATTTCTACAAGCATGTATATATGGGTGTGTATGCATGTGTGTATGTTTGCGTATATGTCTATGCATGTATGGCTGTTGCTGTTGTGTGGACATGTGAGCATGCACATGTATACATGGGTGTGTGTATGTGCTAGTGTGTGTGTGTATATATGCATTTATGGAAGTGTGTCTGCTTGTGTGGGTGTGGATGCATTTCTATGTGTATGTTCATGTGTATGCTTTTGTGAGTGTATGCATGTGTCTGTGTACTTAAGTATATGTGTGCATGTGCTTGTATGTTTGTGCTAGTGTGTGTGTGTGCATGTGTGTGTATGTGTGAGTTTGCATATGTTTGTACACATTTTTTTGTCTGTGAGGCTTTGTGTGTGTTGTTTCTTGTGCTTGTGCATATGATTTTGCTTGTATGTGCATGTTTGTGTAGTTTTACATGTGTATGTGCATGTGTGCATACATGTAGAGTCTGTGCATATGTGCATGTGTCTATGTGTGTCTCTGTGTGTACATGTGTGCATGTTGGCATAAGTAATTGCATGTGTGTGCATGTGTATATTTGTGCATATGTGCATTTGTTTCTTGTGTGTATATGGGTGGGTGAGTGATTACATTTTTGCAAGAATGTGTGTGTGTGCATGTATGTTTGTGCACAAGTGCATGTATGAGTATGTATGTTTACATGCATATCCATGCATGTGTGTGTGTATGTGTGCTGTGAGTGTGCTTGTGTACATATACATGTGTTTATGGGTTTGCATGTGCATTCATGTGTGTGTGGATGCATGTACGTGTGTACATGCATTTGTGTATATGTGCATGTGCATGGGTGTGCGTGTGTAAGGAGACTCTCACATTTGTGCATGTTTATGTGCTTGAGTGCATGAGCACAGGTGTGTGTGTCTATATGTGCATGTCTATTCTTGTGAGCACATATGTGTGTATGTGCATTTGTGTGCACTTGTGTGAGTGTGTCCTTTTGTCAGCATGCATGCATTTGCATGTGTTTGTGCATGCATATATACATATGGGTGCCTGTGAGTGTTTGTGGGTGTGAAATGTGTTTGCAAGAGCATGTGAGTATATGTTCATGTTTGTTCATGTGCATTTGTGTGTCAGTTAGTTTTGTGTGTGTATGTGTGTGTTCAAATATGCATGAGTGTGCATGTGCATTGTGTGTATGTGTATGTGTATTTTTGTGCACATGTATTCATCTATGGATGTGTGTGTGGGTGCTTATGTGTGTGTGTATGCATGTGCATGTTTGTGTGCATGTGTTTGTGTTCTTATGCATGTTTGCGTGTCCATGTGTATGCACTTCTATATGAATGTGTGTGCATGCATGCATACGTGCAAGAATGTGCAAGTATTTTTGTGTGCATGCATGCATGTTTATGTGATTGTGTTTGTGTTGGTGTGAGTTACTGTGCGTGTGCATGTGTATGTGTACATGTGTGTGTATGCATGTATAGTTTTGTGTGTTTGTATAAACATATGTATGCATGCATGTGCATGATTGTGTCTGTGCATGTTTGGGTGTGCATGAGTATGCATGTGTGTGTACTTTTATGTGTGTACTATTTTTGTGCAAGTGCATGTGTGTAATTGGGCAAGTGTGTGTGCATATGCGGGTTCACATGCACGGATTTTGTTTGTTTATTTGTGTGTATGTTTGTTTGTGTGTGAAAATGCATGTGTGCATCTATGTATATGTGTGCATTTGTAAGTGTGTGTATATTTTCTTGTTTGCATGCATTAGTGTTTATGCTTATGCATGCATGTGTATGTGTGTGTGTGTGTGCGTGTGTGCATGTATGCATGTATGGTTAGTGGTGCGTGTGTGTGTGCATATGCATATGGGTGCTTTGTGTGTGTTCATGGGTGCATGCATGGTATGTATTTCTATGTGTGTGCATCAGTGTGCATGTGTGAGTGTGCATGAATGTATGTATATCAGCATGTGCATATGCATGTGTTTATGTGTGTGCTTGCATGTATGTGTGTGCATGTGTGCACATGAGTATGTGTGCATGTATGTGTGTATGAATGTTTGTGTGCATTGTGCTTGCATGATGTGCTCTGTGGTTTTATGTGTGCATGTGCATAGGCACATGCGTATGTATACATGTGTATCTTTGCTTGTGTGCATATGTGTTTTTGTGGGCATGCATGTGCAATTACATATGTTTTCGTCATTATGTGTTGTTGCATGTTTGCACATGTGTGTGGTTGTGCATATGCATGTGTGAATGTATGTATGTATGTGTGTCTATGTGCAAGTATATGTGTGTCTATATGTGTGCATGCATATTTGTGGGTTTGTGTGTTTGTTAATGTGCATGCATGTGTGTCAACATGTGTAGGTGTTTGGGTGTGTGCATGAGTGTTTGTGCGTGCATTAGAGCACTTGTGCATGTTTGTGTGTGCATGTGAGGATATGTGTATGTGGGAGCATGTGTGTATTGCATGTGCATATGCTTGTATGTGATTGTCCATGTATGTGTGATTGTGTGCATACACATGTGTTTGTTGTTTGTAGGCATGTTTGCACATGTGTGAATGCTTATTTTTGCTAGTGTTTGCTTATGTGTGTGTGTGTGTATGCATGTGAGTGCATGTGTGAGGGCTAATGTGCATAGGCTTGCATTTTCTTGGGTGGACTATTGTGTGCATGTGTGTTTGTTTGCATAAGTATGCACATATGTGTGTGTGAGAGCTTGTCCATTATGTGTTTGAATGTGTGTGAGTGCGTGCATGTGTTTGTATGTGAACATGTGTGTGTTTGTGTCCATGTGTGGGTATGTGTGTGTGTTTTGAGTTTGTGTGCACACACATGTGTGTATATGATTTTGTATGAGTTTGATATACATGAGTGCTTATGTGCATTTATGCTTGTGTTAATGCATGTGTCTATGCATTTGTTTGTGTTTGTATGTGTTTGTGTGTGCATGCTGGCATGTATGAATGTATGTGTGCGTGTGTGTGTGCGCATGTGTATACATATATGAGGTTGTGTGTGCACGTATGTGTGTGCGTGCACATATATATCAATGTGTGTGTAGGGGGGAGGAAGGGGTACAGGTGTGTGTTCTTGTGTGTTTGTGTGTGTGCATGCATATGCATGAGTGTGGGTGTCTTTTGGGGGGGTGTTTGTGTACGACTTTATTCATGTGTGTGTATATGTATGAGTGTGTGTGTGCGCGCACATGTGTGTATGCGTGTGTGGGCAAGAGTGAGTGGGTTTGTGGGCATACGTGTGCATGGATGTGCTTGTGTTTTTGCATGCGTGTGCATATGCATCAATGTGTGCGCATGTACGGGTGTTTATGTGTGTGTGTGCATGTGTGTATGTGTTTTATTGCACCAGTATGTGTGTTTATGAATGTGTGCATGTGTGCATTCATGCTTATGTCTGATTGTGTATGTGTTTGTGTGTGTGTGTCTGTGTATGCATGAATGCACTCATGTGTGTGTGCATGTGTGTGTGTGTATGTTGTATGCAAGCATGTGCATGTGGGTTTGTGCATGTGTTTGCTAGTGTGTTCATGTGTGTGCACATGTACGTATGTGTGCATGGTTGTGTGCATAATGTGTGTCTTTGTTTTTATGTGTCTATGCTTGTGTGTGTGTGCATGTACATGTGCATGTTTGTGTAAATACATGTGTATGTGAGTGTGTTTGTGCATGTGTGTGCATGGTAGCATAAGTTTTTGTTTGTATGTTTGTGTGGGTGTGTGTGCATGCTTGTGTGCTTGCTTGCATGCATGCATGTGTATGCGAATGCATATATTTTTTTATTTTTGCGTGTGCATGTGTGTGTGTGTGTATGCATATACATGGATGTGTGCGTGTGTATTTTTGTGCATGGTTGTGCATGTGCACTCAAGTGTTTATGTGTTCTTATGTGCATATATGTGTGTGGGGGGGAGTGCATATGCATGCATGGTCATGTATGTGTTTTCATGTGTGAGCATGCATGTGTGTGTACATGTGCATGTATTTTTGTGTGAATGTATATGTTTGTATGTCCATACTTGTGCATATATTCATGCATGTTTTTGTTTGTGTGTGTATATGTGTGTTCATGATCTTGTGTATGTGCACAAGTGCAGGCGTACATGTGTATGTTTGGGTCTATGTGGGTGTGTTCGCATGTGCATGTGTGTGTGTGCACACTTAAGTGTGTTGGGATATGGGCATGTGTGCTTGCATGCATGCATGCATGCATGTGTGTGCATGTATGCGAGTGTGTGTGGGTGTGTGTTTGCATGTGCATATGTGTATTTGTGTGCATATGTGTGACTATATGGACAAGTGTGTGAGATTGTGTGGGCAAACATGTGGGTGTCTGCACAAGATTATTTGCTATGCATGCATGTGTAGATGTGTTTGGGTGTAGATGTGTGTGCACTATGCGTGCATGTGTTGGATGTGGGTATGTGTATGTATGTGTGCCTATGTGCATGTGTGTACATGTACAAATGTTTCTATGCTTATGTGCATTTGCATGTGTGTGTATTTGCTTGTGTGAGCATGTGCATCTAAGTGTGCATGTCTGTACATGTTCTTATGTGTGTGTGTGTGTTTGTGTGTGTGGCTATGTGCAAGCATGAGTGTACATGTGTCTACATTTGTGTGCCTTTGTGCATGTAATGCATGTGGCCATGGATATGTTCATGTGTGTGCATTTATTTGTGGATTTGTATGCATTCGCATGCATGTGTGCAAATGTGTGTGTGTGAGATATATGTGTGTGTGTGGGGCTATTGTTGTGTGCATCTACATGTGCGTGAGTGCTTTTGTGTGTGTGTGTGTATGTGCACGTCTATGTGTGCTCAATCATATGTGTGTGTGGGTGTAATGCAATTGTTCATGTGTGTGAGACTATGTGCTTATATGTGTGTACATTCGTGCCTATGTGTTTGTGTGTGTGCATGCATGGGTGCATGCATGTGTATGTGTATGAACATTTTTGTGTGCGTATGTGTACATGTTTGTGTGCTCGGGTTTGTACATAAGTGTGTGGATATGCATGTACTTGTGCAAACATATGGATGTGTGCATACGTTTGTGTATGTGTTTGTGTGTCTATGTGTGTATGTGTGTGCATATTGCATGTGTACCTATGAGCAAGTGTTTATATGTGTGTTCATTTGTGCATGTGTGAATGTGTGGGCATAGGTGTGCATGTGCATGTGTGGATGTGTATGTATGCATACGTGTGTGCATATTGTGCACATCCATATGTGTGTTTGTGTGAGCATGCATACATGTGTGTACATGTTTGTATTTGTGCATATATGCATGTGTATGTGTGTTTGTGCATGTGTGTTTTCTTGTATATATGTGCTCATGTATGTGTACATGTGCACGTGATTATGGGTGATTGTGTGTGCCGTTGAATGCAATTGTGTGTGTGGACATGTGCATGTGCACTTGTGTATATGTTTTTGTGTTTTGTGAGTGTGCATATGTGTGTTTGTGTGTGCTTGTGTGTGTGTGTGAATGTATGAGCATGTGTGTGTATGCCTGTGTGCATTGGTTCTTGCATATGTGTATTTGTCTGTGTACGTGTGTGGGGGTGCGTGTATGTGCATGTATGCATGTGCATGTGTGTATATTTATGTGTGCCTATGAGTGTGCACATGCATGTACTTGTGTATGTGTCCATTTTTTTATGTATGCATGTGTGCATGTGTGTATGGGTGTTCATGTGTGCATGTGAGTGCAAGCATGTGTCTGTGTGAGTGTGTGCTTATAGGTTTTGTGTGTGGGGTTGTGTATGCATTTGTGTATATGCATGAGTGTGCGTGCTTGTGTTTGTGTGTATGAGTGTGTGTGCTTGTGTTTGTGTGGGTGCATGTGTGTGTGTCTAGGTGTGCATGCATTTGTGTGCATGTGTTCATCTATGCATGCATGTGTGGGGACATGTGTGTGTGCATGTGTATGTTTATTTGTGTGTGCGTGTGTAAGTGTGTGTGCATGTGCATGCATGTGTATATGTGTGTGTATAAGTGTGCACATGTGAGTGTGTACAAGCATGTGCATTGTGCATGCATGTGTTCTTGTATGTGTGTGCATGGGTGTTACTGTACACATGCATTCCTGTATGATTATGTGTGTGTGCATGTGTGTGTGGCTATATGTGTTCATTCCTATTCAATTCTGTGTGCGTGTGTGTTTGGGTGTCTACATGCAATGATTGTGTGTGTGTTTTTTTGCATGCATAAGTGTAGGAATTTGTGTTTGTGCATTTGCATGCTTGTGTGTGTGTCTGCATGTATGCATTTGTAATGTATGTGTGTGCATGTATGCTCATGTGTGTGTATGGGTCTGTGTGTGTATGTGACTATGTGCATGCTTGTGTGTTTGTGTTTGCCCACAAATGTGTGTATATGGGTGTGCATGTTTATGCCTATTCATGTTTTTGTATTTATTCATTTGTGTGTTTGTATTGTGCACACATCTGTGGGTGTATTTTTGTGTGTGTGTGTGCATGCATTGGCATGTTTTTGTGCATATGCATGTGTTTGTACTTGTGTATGTGTATTTGAGGGTATGTGCATGTTTGCACGTATGAATATGTGTGCGAGTGCATGTCTGTGTGTGATTGTCCAAGTTTGTGTATGTGTGTGTGCACATATTTTTTGTTCTTTTGTATATTTGTCTTTGCTTATGTGCATGCACACATGTTAGAATGTGTGTGTATGTGTATGCATATGTGTGTGTGAGTGTGCATATGTGTGTGTACATGTATTTGTGTGTGTACATGTGTATGTGCATGTTTCTATGTGTTTGTATGCATGCATGTGTGTTTGTTTATGCTTCATGCATGTGAGTGTGTGTATCCAGGCATGTGCATGTTTGCATTTGTGTGTGTGTGTGTGTGCAAGTATCAATTCATATTCATGTATGTGTGTGTGCATGCACATATGTGTGCATGTGTACTTGCATGACATGTGAGTGTGTGAGTTTTCATGCTTGTGCATGTGTATTGTTTGTGTGTCTCTGTGTGCAAGTGTGATTGTGTGTGTGTTTGTATGTGTACATGTATATGTCTATATCCATTTGTATGCATGGGGTGTTCATGTCTTTTATGAGCTTTCATTTGTGCTTAGTTGTATATGCATGTTTGTGTGTCTGGGTACGTAAGTCTATTTGCATGCATGTTTGCACTTTTGTGCGTGTGTGTCTATGGGTGTGTGTGTATGTGCATATTTGTGTGCATGTGTGTATTTGTGTGCATGCGTTCTTATGTGTTTGCTTGGGTGCATGCATGTGTCTATGTTGTGCATGTGTGCAAGCATGCATGTGCATGTGTGTGTGGGTGGAAGTGGTTGTGTGCCTTTGTTTGTTTGTATATGTTTGTATACATGATTGCATGTGTATGTGTGTATTTGTATGTTCATGTTTGGGTGTTTGCATGAGTGTGCATACAGGTGTGTGCATGTGTGCGTTATATTTGTTCATGTGTATGTGTGCATATATGTTTGTCAATGTGGATTTGTTTGTGCAGCTTCGTGTGCATGCATGTATGTTTAGGTGTGTGTGTGTGTGTGTGTATGCGTGTAAGTGTACAAGTATTTGTGTATGTGAGTGTATGTGGGTGTGTACTTGCATGTGTATGCATATGCACACTTGTGTTTGCAAGTACATGTGTTCCTTAATGCATGCGAGTGTTTGTGCCTATTTGTACATGCAAGTGTGTTTTTGTGCATGTTGGTGGGTGTGAGTGTGTTGATGTACATGTGTTTTCTTATGCATGTGCATATGTATGTTTATCTATCCATGTGTGTTTGTGTGTCCATATGTTTTATGTTTATGTTTGTGCATGTGTGTATATGTGTGTACATGTGCATATGATTCCTTGTGCATGTGCTTGGGTGCTTGTCCATGTTTTTGTATGCATGTGCATGCGAGTGTGATTGTATGTGTGCGTGCATGCATGCATGCATGAGTGTATGTGTGTGCATGCAAGGGTGCATGAGAGTGTATGTGTGTGTGTGTGTCTGTGATTGTTTGTGTGTGTCTATGTGTGTGTGGACCTCTGCATGTATGTGTGCATGCACATGTACTTGTATGTGTGTGTGTGTGTTTGTGTTCATGTGTTTGTGTTTATGTGTAGCATTTGCATATGTATGTTTAGGAGCATGTGCATGTGTATGCATGTGCATGCATGTGTTTGTGTCTATGTGTGTGTGTGCATGAGTGCATGTGTGTGCACATGTTAATGTGTTCGAGCTTGTGTGTGTATGTGCTCAATTGTATATATGTGCATGTCTGCGTGCACATGTGCATGCATGCACATGTCTATGTGTGAGTGTAAATGTGTGTGTGTGTGTCCTTATGTGAGTGCGTGTGCACTCATATGTGTGTGCGTGTGTGTGTAAGTATTTGTGTGTATGTGCATGTGTTTGCAAGCGTGCATGCTTATGAATATATTTGTGCACGCATGTGTGTGCATGGGAGTGTGTGTGCATGGGCATTCTTATGTGTGTGTGTGCATGTGTTTGTGCATGCCTATGAGTGTGCATGTATGTGTGTGTGCCTAATTTTGCTACTATGTGTGTGTGGCTCTAAGTGTATGTGTGCTCTTATGCATGTGTTTGTGTGTAAGTATAGGTGTGTGTATGTGTGTGTATGTGTTTGTGCACGAAGGCACACCCACATGTGCGGCTGTGCATGCTCATGTCTATATGTTGTGTGTCTGTGTCTGTATGTGTTGATGTGCATGCACGTGCATGTCAATAAGCGTGTTTATGTGTTCATTTTTGTGTGCATGTGCATGTTTAGGTACGTGCATGTTTCTCCATGTGTGTGTGTGTGTGTTTGCAAGCATGTAAAATGTGTTTGTGTTTGTTCGTGCACATGCATGCGTGTGCGTGCACGTGCTTGTTTTGGCAAGATCTTGTTGATATGTGTATTTGTAAGAATGTGTGCGTGTGAGTGTGCAGGTGTATATCTATGTGCTTGTGTGTGTATGGGTATGTGCATGCATGTGTGTCGATTAATGCTTGTGTGTGTGTGTGCATATGTTTGTGCATGTATGTCTGTGTTTGTGTACGTTAGCATGTCTGCATAGTTGTGAACACATGTGTGTGTGTGTGTATTTGTATGTGCGTGTGGGTGTACATGTGTGCATGTGTATTTCAAAATATTTTTGCTAATTTTGAGATTGTATTTATTTTTTAAAAATTCTTTATAAAATAATTTTATTTTCATAGAAAACTTTGATTTATAAATATATTAATTTATAATTTTTATGATTAAGGAAAATAAAAATAAATGTTCTAATTGTACATAAAATTTTTAAGTGGTTTGATTAAAATTGAAACCTGCATGCATCCCCAATTGAAGTTAAGAAAAACTTCATTAGCAAAAGAGTTACATCTTGTGCTTTTTCTTTATATTTTATTTCCAACCAACTTGAGGTTTTTTCTTATAATTCATCTCTGATCTGCTAGTATTTTGTGGGTTCAACTGTAACCTATGCTTTTGCAAGCTCAACCTGAACACAACTTTTTACAAGATCAAATCAAACTTGGGCATTCATAATTGTCAGGCCTCTTAACCCAAAGAAGAAATAAAAATATAACAAGAAATAAATTTCTAATAAAAACATAGCAATTTTCTTATCCATGTTGATGAATATAGAAAGTTACAGGAACTCAAAATTATAAAGAGAATTTAGAAAAAGAAAGCCTAGAAGGTTTAAACTTAGCTAAAAGAATTTAGAATTTAGACTAATAGTACGTTACAAGTGCAGCTAGGAAATTTACACAAACGAAATATGATGTAGCCTTTCTTTTGAGATGTTAAAATTTTGTTCATATTCATTCTTTATTTCATGAATAAAGCTTAAATTTATATAAAAACTTTTGGTTATACCCTTGACAAAGTTAAGCAAAAGTTCTTTAAAAAGTTATACCAAACAACACAAAAATCTTGTCCAAATGAATTAAAAAAATTATTCTAAAATGGTTGCAGGCCACCACACACAAAACAGTAATTAATTAGCCATTAAGAGGGATCGACTAGGGCAATTAGATCTCATCAGAGTGATTCTAGTCTCTCGGATCAAAGGATGTAAAATTGGATGAGTTATGGACAATTAGATCATGATGGAATTGATCTGAGCTATTCAACCAAGTTAGATGAGATTTGGATTGTTTAATTCTAAATGTGGTGTGATAGAGATGAAACAAATACATTGGAATCTTCTTAATGGGTTTTATTAAATCAAATATTTATCTTTTTATTTTTAAAAAATTTATTTATAGGATTTTGAAACTCTATATAAGAAATTTCGATTCATACCATGTTTGATAATTAAGTATGTTTAACTCTATCTCCTAAATAACATGTAAGATTACTTTCCTATAAAAGTTATCTCATTTATTCAAATATTTTATTTTGAAATAATTGTATACTATGAAACTCGAATTCTCCACTTATGCAAGATTTACATTGCTTTGAATTAGATTTATTATATTATTTTTAGTTATCTCATTTTATCATTATACTACATTGATATTAAAATAATAATTTGTTATTATTTATTCCTCTTTACTTTGAAAATTTAGAGTTACTCCTAATGAGGTTAAATTGACATGAAAAAAAATATGTTAAACTTATCTTAGTGACTTTTATATACTTAAAAAATCATATAAATATATATATATATATATATATATATATAGCCTTCTATGAATTGGGTATGTTTTATGACAAATTCTTATTCATACCATATTTCACAATCAAGGATGTAAAATTTGACTTACCTCATTTTTTTGAAATTGTTTGACGTAATTTTGTTATATTACAATAAAACTATCATTCTCATGATGTGTGGCTATTATAACTTTTTGAATTATTTATAGAACATTGTTTAAGTTGTTTTTCTTTTTTGTGGTAATATAAATTTCTTGACATTATAATAATAATTTTTTATTATTTATGCTTATTTTTTTTGTAGATCATATTAGACCGAATTAATGTTTTATTTGGACAAAACAAATGGATTTGAACTTACCTCAATGAACTCTATAAAATGATATATTCATATTTAAATTTTTTTTATATTATATTTTATAGGTTTTTGCATATTTTATGAGTAAATTTAATTCATGTTTTATTTGATGTTAAAAAATATTACGCTTGATTTCTTTAGTATCATGAAATATAACTTCTTATTATTATTTAACTCACATCTTCAAATTACTCTTCTTGATTTTGTAACATTATCATGTAGCACTAAATTTCCTTTCTTGTAACATTTACATTATTTTTATTTTATTATATTACATTTCTTCAATTTATCTAATTTCAACTTTAAATTATGTTTGCTTAGTTTTAAATATTAATTTATTACTATTTAAGCTTGTTTACTTTAGTTAATAATAATAATTTCAAGTGACGTCACATCAAAATATAAAAAAGTCATTAAGCTCATTTGATAAGCTTTATTGAAATAAATATCTATTTTTTGTATTTTTCAAATATTTTAATTTTTAGGATTTTCGTATGTTTTGGAGAGACATTAACTTGCAACACATTTGATGGTCGAGAATGCTACACTGAATCTCCATACTATATCTAAATGCAACATTCTCATATAATTTATCTCAGTTTTTTTACTATAACTTTTATCTTGTGCAACTATTACATCACTTTTATTTGTTTATATTACATTGCTTCTATTTACAATACTTCATCATTAATGTACATAACTTTATTTTGAAGTATAAATTTATTATTATTTATGTTTATTTACTTTTGTAAAAACTTATAATAGTTCCGATCAAGCTTTAATTAAGGAAACATAAACTTCACAAGACTTGCCATAATGAGGTTTATCAAACTAAATGTTCATATTTGCATTTTTTAACATTTATTTTATAGATTTTTTAGATGTTTAATGATACATTTCAATTTGTACATCATTTAATGTTTGAGGATGTTTTGCTCAATCAGATTAATATCATCGAATGCAACTTTACTATGTAATTTATCTTATTTCTTTAAATTTTTTTATTTTGATTTGGTTATATTATTATTTAACTATAAATCTCCACTCATGTTATTTCTATTACTTTTATTTAGTATATCAGAATTCTTCAATTTATGTCATATCAACTTCAACATATATTTTTATAAAATTAAAAACAATAATTTATTAGTATTTATTTCTAATTATTTTTGCAATTTGTGTTAATTTATAATGAGTATAAGAAATTGGAAATAAAGGTCATTGTTCTACTCCCAATAAGCTCTACAAAATTAAATTTTTATAATTATATTTTGAAGTTTTTTATTTTCTAAGATTTTGGCATGCTTTATGAGTTATTTTTATTTGTACTTTATTTGATAACTGAGGATATTACACACATTCACCTCAATTCCAAAATTGTAATTTTTCATATGCTTTACCATTTTTTCAATTTTTTCTTTGATTTGATTATGTTATTATGAAACTCTAATCCTCTTGTTATGTGATCTTTACATAACCTTGATTTTATGATGTTAAATTGCTTTAGTTTTTCTTATTTAGCTTTAATGGATATTTGGTTAGTGTTAAAATAATAACTTATTATTATTTATGTTTCATTCCTTTTGTAGTTTGCATTAATTCGAGGCTGTTTGAAAGAGACAAAATAAATGTTGACAATCTTAATCAAATTAAATATTCATTTATAAATTTTTTTTAATTTTTTCTTTTTTGAATATTAGCATGCCTTACCAGGTATTTTAATTTGTACCTAATTTCATAATCGAGAATGTTACACTCGACCTTATTTATATCTTGCAACGAACCTTTGTTAAACCATTTACCTTTTTCCTTCAAATATTTCACATTAATTTTGTTATATTACTATTTAATACTAATCTCCTCTTGTGTAAGCACATTGTTCTTATTTTATATTTTACATTTGTAAATTTAACTCATTTTAGCATTATATTTTGTACTTAATAAGAATATATTATTTTGTTAATATTTATGCTAATTTACTTTTATATTTTATAGTAATTCTAATCATTATTTATCAAGATGAAAAACCATAATTGGACTCAATTCAATCAACAATGTCCAAACGCATATTTTATTTTATTTTCAAAGAATACATTTTTAATAGTTTTGCATACTTTATGAGATATTTTGATTTATATTTTTTTTTATGATAGAGGATGTTACACTTGATTATTTTGTATCTTGGAATGCAAAGTTTCTTAAAAAGTGCTCTCATTTCTTCAAAGTTTTTTATTTGAATTGGTAGTTCTACTTTGTAACTTGAAATATCCTCCTCAATCATGTTTACACTACTTTAATTTAGCTTTGTTATATTTATTTAATATTTTTTCATTTTAGGTTAAAAATGCAATTATTAAATATTAAATAATAATTTATAATTTTTTATTCTTTTCTTAAGTTTTATTTTGTAGTAATTCTAAAAGAGGACCTATCAATACTAAACTATCATCGATGAACACATCTTGATATGATCTATCTATTATGATACTTGTTCACATTTTTTTTTAATTTTTTTTATATGTTAACCTCTTTGAGAGACATATCAATTTCCAACTTATTTGAGGATCAATGATGTTACACTATTTCTCCTCAATATCTTATAACGCAACTTATTTGTAATTTATAATATTTGTTTCAAATGTTTTTTCTTCGATTTTGTTATATTATTTGGAATCTCTATTTCTCTTCTCTTGTAACTTTTGTGTAACTTTGATTTTGTTAGATTATATGGCCTTACTTTATCTCATTTAAGTTTTAATGCAAAAAATACTTATCAATAAAATAATAAATTATTATTATTTATGCTTATATTTTTTTATAATTTTGAGAAATTAAAAAAAAAAAGATTGACACAATTGAAGCAACTATCAACAACCTTATCATAACACGATATATATATAAATATATATATATATATATATATTATGGTTTTGTTATGCTTTAAGAGACATTTAAATTCTTACCATATTTATTGATCAAGGATGTTACAGTCGATCTCTTAAGAACCTTAGCATTTAACATTCCTGTATAATTTAACTCAATTCTTCAAATTTTTTGCCTTGATTTAGTTGTATTACAATATAAATTTAAATTTTCCCTTATGTGTCTCTTACTTTTCCTTGTTTTGTAAAATTGTATTGCTTAAATTTATCTCATTTGACCTTAGATGTATATTAACTTAATATCAAAATAAAATTTAATATTATTTATGTAATTTATCTTGATAATTCATAATAATTCTAAACATGGTATGATCAATACTAAACAAAAGTAGTTATAATCAACTTAATAAGCTCTAACAAATTGAATATCAATCTTTATATATTTTTTAAATATTTTATTCTCTTGTGTTTTGACATGATGTATAAAATATTTCAATTTGTGCAAAATCAAAGAATCAAGGATGTTACATTTGATCTCCTTTGTATTTCGAAAATTAACTTTTCATAATAATTATCTCATTTATTTAATTTTTTCCATGATTTGGTCACAATACAACATAACTCTAAATCTCCATACTTATGACCTTTACATCACTTTTTTTTGTCACTAGATTGTCATAATTTTTAATTTATTATTAAGACATTTTCATATTTACTATTAAAATAATATATTTTATTTATTTGTTTTGATTTTTTTGGAATGCAAAAAATTCTAAATGAGCTTCGATTGAGAATAAAAAATATTATTGAACTCATCTTAGTGAGGACCATTCAATCAAATATTAATTTTCATCTCTTGAAATATTTTATTTTCCAAGATTTTGACATATTTTTCGATATTTTTATTTGTAGCAAATTTGATGATTGAGGACAGTATAATCAATCTCTTTAGTGTCTTGGAATGAAGCTTTTCTATACAATGTATCACATTTTTTAAAACTTTTCACTTCGATTTGGTTATATTTCTATCAATTTCTATTGTACTCTCTCGTGACCTTTGTATTATCTTTATTTGCTTATATTACATTTCTTCAATTTATTTTATTATTTATTTTATAAATAGATACTTAATATTAAAAGAACAACTTATTATTATTTATGTTTAATTATTTCTTTTAATTAGTAATAATTATGTAATAGATTAGATAAAGATGAGACAATTGTTGCTGAACTCCACTTGACTTATATCTAAGTAAACATTCAATTTTATAGTTTTAAATAATTTATTTTCTATATTTTTGAATGTTTTAGAAGGAAATTTCATTTTCCCTAATTCAAAAATTAAAAATATTATAATCAATATGCTTAGTATGTTAGAATGTAATTGTTCTTTTAAAGTTTTCTTATTTTTTGAACTATTTGCTTTGATTTGGATCTATTATAATCTAACTACAAATCTCCACTTATGTGACCTTTACATTTGAATAGTTTGGTTATATTGCATTGCCTCAATTTGTCTTATTTTTGCATTAGTATATATTTTCCTAATATCATAATAAAAATTTATTATTAGTTTTGCTTTTTTTACTTTAGTAATTTATAGTAAATAAAAAGTAGATTCACGTATTATTTAACCTTTATGTTGCTTAGATTTTTTTTGCACTACTTGTTTTAATTTATAAGATTTGATCTTAAATATATATGTTCTAAGTATTAAAATAATATTTTTTTATTTATGATTAGTTATTTTGGTAAATTGTAGTAATTATAAATAAGATTTGATCAAGATGAAATAAATGTCATTAGGATATCCTTGATGACCTCTATCTAATTACATTTTTTAAATATTTTTTAATTATTTATTTTTTTACTTTTAGCATACTTTATTAGACATTCTATTAAAATTTTATTTGATGATAGAGGATGTAACAGTCAATCTGCTTAGTATTTTAGAACTTAACTTTCTTTTACAATTTATCTTACTATTCAAAAGTTTCTATTTGATTTGATTATAATACTTTAAAAAAGTTTTACCACTCATGCAAAGTTTTCATCACTTCGATTTAGTTAGATTAAATTTCTTCAATTTATATCATTTTAGGTGTAAACATATTTAATCCATACTAAAATTTTATTTTAAAATTATTTTTACTCATTTAATTTTGTCATTCAAAATAATTACAAATGAGCAATCACTGAGATGAAACATTGTTTGACTAGACTAATTAACTCCATCAAATTAATTATTAATTTAGTATTTTTTAAATATTTTTCTTTAAAGGCTTTTGGCATGCTTTACAAGATATTTTTACTCATACACTCAATCTCTTAAATATCTTGGGGTGCAACTTTTTCATAAATTTTTCTCGTTTCTTCATATTGTTCTCATTCTCCTAGTTGTTTTACTTTGAAACTTTGATTATCCTCTCATCTCAATTGGCTCTATCAAATTAAATATATGTTTTTAGATTTTGTTATTATAAATTTAACACATTTCAGCCTTAGCACAAATTTACTAATACTAAAATAATCGTTTATTATTATTTATGATAGTCTTTTTCAATAATTTGTAGAAATTTATAAACATTGTCTGATTAAGTCAAAACTCTTGTCATTGGACTCATCTTAATGGCCACTTCATAATTAAATAATCCTTTTTATTTTTCAAAATATTATATTTGTAGAGGTTTTGATGTGTTTTATGAGACACATCAATTCATATCTGATTTGTTAATCAGGGATGTTGCATTCAAACTCTATAATGTCTTGGAAAATTTTTTTTCTCAAATAATTTATCTTATTTCTTTAAATATATATATTTTTGTTTTGTTATGTTAATATGTAAGTGTAACTATCTTATTGTATGACATTTAAATCATATTGATTTGGTTATATTATAATATTTTAATTTATGTTTTTAAAGTTTTAATATATTACATAATATTAAGAATAATAATTAATTACTATTTATATTTATTTATTTTAGTAATATTCAATGATTCAAAATGTTTTTTGATGAAGAATAACACATTAGATTTTCAAAAAAAAACATGGAAAGGAACTTTATTGTAGTAGCTATCACATTTTTTGAAACTTTTCACTTTGTTTTTGTCATATTATAATGAAACCCAAACTCTTCCCTTATTTGAACTATAGATTGCTATGATTTGATTATACTACATTACTTTAAGTTATCTTATTTTAGTTTTAATATAATTTTTCTTAATATCATTATCATAATTATGAATGCTTTTTCTTTTGTAGTTCAAAATGATTTCTAATTAGAACCAATTAATACAAAATAAACATTATTAAACTCTTCTCAATGAGCTCAATCCAACAAAATATTCATTTTTTATGTTTAATTATTTTTGTTTCTAAGGTTTCAACAAGATTTATGTTTTATACCTTATTTGATAATCAAAGATGCTACACTTGATCTCCATATTATGTCAGAATATAATTACTTGTATAATTTATCTCATTTCTTTCATTTTTTATTTAGTTATATTACTATGAAACTCAAAACCCACACTTGTGTGGTTATATTTTTTGTTAATATTCATATAATACATTTTTGTTATTTATGTTAAATTAATTTGTTGCTTCTTGGTTATCCCAAATGAAGTCTATTGGAGATGAAAAAATTTCGTTGGAGCCATCTAAATGATCTCTATCCAATTAACTATCTATTTTAACATTTTTAATTTTTTTCAAGATTATTGCTTGCATTTTTTGATATTTTAATGTATATCATATTTAATGATTTAGGGATGTTATACTTGATATCATTAATATCTTTGAATGCCACTTTCTCATACAATTTATTACATTTTTTAAAATATTTTTGTTCGAAATTGTTTTAATGCTATCTAATTATAAATCTCTTCTTGTGTGACCTTTACATTATCATGATTTAGTCATACTACATCACTATAATTAATCTTATTTCAATTTTATTATACATTTAATGAATAATAAAAGATTAGTTGTTAGTTATTAATGCTTATTTTTTTTCGATAATTCATAATAATTTTGAATAATATCTAATGGAGATAAGACAAATATCATTAAACACATCTTATTGAACTTTATTCAACTGAATATTCATTTTTATATATTTAGATATTTTATTTTCTAGGGTTTTCACATCTTTTTAATGCATTTTTATTATGCCTATTTTAGTGATCAGAGATGTTATACTCAATCACCTAAGTATCTTATAATTCAACTTTCTTATACTATTTATTACTTTTTCAACTTTCTTTTATTTAGGTATATTTATTAAGGTATAATTCAACTATTAAATTTATCATATTTTAGTTTTGATATATATATTTAGTTCAAATTAATATAATAATTTATCACTTTTATGTTTAATTGTTTTGGTAATTCATATAAATTTCACTTGAACTTTGATAAGGATGCAACAAAAGCTATCTGACTTGACTTGATTTTGTGCCTTGTTTCATAATTAAGGTTTTTTAAGTTGATCTCTTTAATATCTTGGAGTGCAACACTCCCACATTATTTTGTTAGGTTATAATGAAAAAATAATTATTTCCTCATGTCATAATTTCATTGTTTTGTTTTAGTTATATTACATTGCATCAATTGTTATCATTTCAACATCAATGTTTCTTTACATTTTATTAAAACAAGAATGAATTACTATTTATATTTAATTACTTTGGTAATTCATAGTATATTCAAATGCGATTTGATGGAGTTGAAACAAATATCATTGGACTCCTCCTGAGAACTATATTTTGGTAAATATTTATTTGTTTATTTTCAAATATTTTGTTTTTTATGTTTTTCATGCTTTATGAGATATTTTATTTTTTGTCATTCAATGATCAAGGATGTGACACTCTTTCTCTAAAATATCTTATAGTACATTTTCTTGTATACTGCATATTAGGTTTTCTAATTTTTCACTTTTATTATTTAATCCTAAAATGTAACTCGTCTTTTATAATGTGACCTTCAGAACTCATTTGTTTTGTTATATTATATTGCTCCAATTAATTTCATTTGAGCTTTAATATATTCTTGCTTATTGTTAGAATACATAGTTTTTATTATTTATGCTCATTTATTTTACTAAATCATAATAATTCAAAACAAGGTTTAATGAAGACAACAAATGCTGTAAGACAAATCTTAACAAGCTCCTTTTAATTATATGATTAATTTTTTAAATATATTATTTTCTAAGACTTTGACCCATTTAATAAGAAAATTTTGATTCATAGAGTGATTTGACAATTAAGAATGTTATAGCCAATCTCCTTAATATCTTAAAATAAAGTATTTTCACATAAGTTATCTCTTTTGTGAATATATTTTATTTTGATTTGGTCATGTTACTGTGAAAGTAAAATTCTTTTCTATTATGACTTTTCATCCCTGTAATTTTCTTATATTACCTTCAATTTATCTTATTTTAGCTCTATTAAGTATTAAAAAAATTTATAAATTATAATTTATTATTATTTATGATTTTTAAAATTTTAAATTATTGTAATTTTAAATTTATTACTTTAATTAAACAATAATTATATATATATATATTTTAAATATTTTATTTTTCAAGACTTTGGCATTCTTTGTGAGACATTTCAATTTTATTGATATCTTGGAATCTAACAATCTCACATAATTTATCTCATTTCCTGAAATATTTTATTTTTTTATTGTTCTAACACTTTGTAACTCTAACTCTCTTATAATGTGATCATTAAATCATATTAATTTAATTATATTATACTCTATTAATTTATTTCATTTCAACTTTTATATGAATCAACTTAAAAATAAAAATAATATGTTATTATTGTTTATGTTTTGTTTCTTTGATAATTTAAAAAAATTATAAACTTGGATTGATAGAGACAAAACAAACATTGTTGGAGTAGACTCGACGAGCTCTATTTAATAAAGCATTCATTTTAAATGTTCAATTAATTTCGATTCTATGATTTTTGGAATGGTTTATGAGACATTTTGCATCATACTTGATCTCACTATAAAAAATATTAAACTTGATCTCCTAATCGTCAAAGAATTCAAATTCTCATGCAAGTTTCTTATATTACTACATAACTCTAATTCTTTACTTGTATTAACTTTACGTTAGTTTTGTTTGGTTATATTACAATACTTTAGTTTATCTCATTTAAGCTTTAATATATATATTTACTTAACATTAAAAGAGTAGTATATTATTACTTATGTTTAATTAATTTGGTTAAGCATAATAATTCCATACCAAGTTTAACACAGATGAATCATACTTTATTATAATTGCCTTAACAAGTTTTATTGTATTATGTATTCATTTTTTTATATATTTTTATGGTTATTTTTGCAGCATTTCTTGACGCTTAATATTGCATCTTGATTGTAGCATTTCTAATGAGATCCGATCGAGATGAAACAAATATCGTCGGACTAGACTTGACGAGCTCAATCCAGCTAAATATTTAATTTAATATTTTTTTAAATATTTTATTTTCTAATATTTTTGCACATTTTATAATATATTTTTATTCATGCCTGATTTAATGATTGAGGATGTAACACTTGCATTCTTTGGTGCCTTGAAATAAACTTTCTTGTAAATTAATCTCATTTCTTCATATTTTTTCTTGTATTGGAATATTTCTTCAATAAACTTAATTTATTCTTTTACATATATTTATATAATATTAAAAAATAATTTTATTATTATTTATGGATTTTTTATTTTTGTAGTTCATTGTAATTCTAAATTAAGTTTAGTCGAGACTGTCTCAAGAAGCTTTATGCAATTAAATATATTTTTTAAAATATTTAATAATCTTTTATTTTTGATACATTATAAAACAATTCAATTCACTCATGAGTTAATAATCAAGGATGTTGCAAATGAACTCATTAGCATCTTAGAATGTAACTATCCTAAATAACTTATTTGATTCTTCAAAAGTTTTATTTGATTTGGTATATTACTATTAAACTTTAATTCACCACTCAAGCGACCTATACAATAATTTATTTTGATTATATTACGTTGCTTCTATTTATCTCATTTAAGTTATAATATTTATTTCTTTATGTTAAATAATAATTTGTTATTATTTAAGCTTGTTTACTTTAGTAATTCTTACTACTCGTAAAATATGTCTGAATAAGATAAAAAACGCTATTGGACTTATCTCAATAGGCTTTAACTAATTAAATAATCATTTTACTCTTTGAATTTAAGTATTTAATTTTCTTAGACATTTTTCATGATTTACAAGATAATTTGATCCTTACTTAATTTGATAATCAACTATTTTACATTCGAACTTCTTAATATATTAAAATTTAACTTTATCATTTTGTTTTCTCATTTTATCAAATATTTTGCTATGATTTGAGTATATTACTATGAAAGTATAATTGTACTCTTGCATGTAGTTATATAATATTTCTTCAATTTATCTTATTTTAAGTTTAGTATATATATTTGTATTATTAAAATTATTTTTATCATTATTTACATTTATTTAGTTTTATAATTTGCATTTATTTCAAATGAGACACATCGAGATGAAATAGGCAATGTTAGACTTATCTCGATTAGAATTATTCTTGAATTTATGCATGATTTATGAGAAATTTTTATTCATATGTAATTTGTCGATTGAGGATGTTATACTTAATCATCTTTGTATCCTTCAAAGCAACTTTTATTTATCACATTTGTTAAACTGTGATTTGGTTAAGTATATTATTTCAAATTTATCTCATTTCTACTGTAATATATATTTGTATAATGTTAAAATAATAATTTATTATTATTTATGCTTATTTATTTTTGTTTTTGTAATAACTCCCAATGAGTTATAATGGAGATGAAGTAAACATTGTTGACTCATCTTGATTAGCACTATCTAATTATATATTTATTTTTATATTTCCAAATACCTTTTTGCTCTAATACTTTGGGATGCTTTTCGAAATAATTTTATTTGTAGCACATTCAATGATAGAAAATGTTACACTCAATCTACCAAATATGTTGTAATCAAACTTTCCCTTAAAATTTATCTATCCTTTTACAAATTCGTTAGTTTTATTTGGATATATTTCTCTTAAACTCTAATTATCCCCTTATATAACCTTTACATCATTTTAATTTAGTTGTATTATAAAACTTTAATTCAATTAATTTTAGCTTTAATGTATACTTTCTTAAATTTTGAATAATTATACATTATTTATTTTGTTTAATTATTTGGGTAATTATAACAATTCAAAATGAGGTACGTTGTATAAGAAATAAGTGTTAGTAATTGGTATAAACAAGCTCTCTCTAATTAAATATTTATTTCTATATTGTTAAATATTTTATTTTCTAAGTCTTTTAGGAGTGTTATTAAATTTTTTTAATCACTCAATCTCCTTAGTATTCCATAATAAACATTTTCTAAAGCAAATTTTATATTTATTCAAAACTTCTCCATTAATTTTGTGATATTATTATTTAACTATAAATATTCTTTTATGTGGCCATTACCTTTCTTTAATTTCATTATATTACAATTATTTAATTTAACATATTTTAACTTTAATAGATATTTTCTTAATACAAAAAACATTTTTATTCATGCATATTTAATTGAAAATTCATAGTAATTCATAACAAGGTCCCATCAAGATGGGAAAGCATCATCAGAGCTAACTCGATAAACTTTATCTAATTAAACATTTAGTTTTATATTTTAAATTATTTTTTACTTTAATTAAAATTTTATTATTATGCAACTCAATATCCATTCATTTGCGACCTTTCCATCGCCATGACTTGGTTATATTATATTTGTTAAATTTATCTTATTTTAGCTTTAATATACATTTATTTAATATTAAAGTAATAGTTTATTATTATTTATGTTTTTTTACTATGGTAATTTGTAGTCTTTCAAAACAAGGTCGAATTGAAATGAAGCAAACATTGTTGCACTTGCCACATAAGCTTTATCAAATTAAATAATCATTTTTTATTTTAAATATTTTATTAGTTTACGATTTTTTATGGATTCTAATAAATTTGTTTTTGTACCATATTTGAACATTGTGGATGATTTTTTTCAGCATCTGAACATCTTTGAATGCAACAATCTAGTATAGTTTATTTAATTCTACTCTTATGTGACATTTACTTTGCTTTGATTTGGTAGCATAAGATATCTTTAGTTTATATCATTTTTCAGCTTTAATATTTATTTGTTTAATTAAAGATAGTAATTTATTAATTTTTAAGTTTAGTTCTTTTGTAATTAATAGTTATTTCCCAATGTAGATTGATCGAGATGAAACAAATATAGTTAGACTCATCTCAATGAGCTCAAATCAATCAAAACATTATTATTATATTTCTAATTATTTATTTTCTTAAGATTTTGTATAACTTATGAAATATTTCGATTCATACTTGATTTCACAAATGAGCATGTTACAATCAATATTTTTATTATCTTGGAATTTAACATTCTTGTAAAATTGATAAGATTATCACAAATTATTTTCTTTGATTTCGTTATATTACATTGCATTAGATTATCTCATTTATATTTTAACATATATTTACTCAAAATTAAGATGATAATTTATTAATATTAATTCCTACTTAATTTGTTTATTTAGAGTAATTCCAAATAAGGATCAGTGGAGACAAATAATGTCATTTGATAAGACTCAATGAGCTCTACATAGTTATATTTTCCTTCTTATATTTTTGTATACTTTATTTTCTAGGTTTTTCTATTGATTTACAAGAAGTTTAGATTTGCACTTGATTTAACTATTGTTATAAATGATTGCCTTAGTGTATTAGAATGCAATCTTCCCATATAATTTACCTTATATTTTAAATGTTTTATTTAGATTTGGTTATATCTTTACGAAACTATAATTCTCCAGCCAATTGTTTAACATGACTTTCAGTTAGTTGTGGTATATTTCTATAACTCAACTCATTTCAACATTAACATATATTTAATTTATATTATAAAATAATGGTTTATTATTTGTAATTATTTTCCTTGTTAATTCAGAACAATTACAAACTAGATTCAATGGAAAAAAAAAACAAACTTCATTGGACAACACTAATGACCTTTGTTAAGTAAATTTAGTGTTTTTTCAATTTTAAATAATTTATTTTTTAGTTTTTTTGGCATGCTTTGTGAGATATTTTAATCATATCTTTTGATGATTAAGAATGTTATACTTGATTTATTTAGCATCATAAAATGCAGGTTTCTTGTATAGTTAATCTTATTTCTCTAAAGTTTTTCCTTCAATTTGGGTAAATTACAATGAAATTGTAATTCTATTATGATGTGACCTATATACATGGCATTGAATTTGTTATATTTTATTGCTTTAATTTTTTTCATTTCAACCTTGATATTTATTTAATTAATATTAAAATAAAAAGTTATTTTTTTATACTTATTTACTTTTTGTAAATTGTTGTAATTGTGAAGGAGGTTTGATGGAGAACAAGCAAATATCAATACAATCGTCTTGAGCAACACTATAAAATAAATATTGATTTATATGTATATATTTTAAATTTTTTCTTCAATTTTGATGAATAAGAATGTTACATTTTCTCCTTAGTATTTTCAAATACCATATTCCTTTATAATTGATCTCTTTAACTCACATTTTCTACTTTCATTTTGTTATGTTTCTATGTAACTTTAAGTCTCCTCACATGTGACCTTCACATCATCTTGATTTTGTTATATTGCATTTTTTTATTTATCTCATTTCAACTTTTGTATATATTTACTTGATGTTAAGATAATAATTAACTATTATTTATGAATTTTTACCTTGCTAACTTGAAAAAATAAAAATAGGGTTCCATTGAGATGAAATAAATGTTGTTGGACTTGTGTTAATGATATCAATCCAATAAATATTAATTTTTATTCTTTTAAAAATTAATTTTATATGATTTCTCCATGGTTTATAAGATATGTTTTAATTTTTATCCAATTCCATGATCGAAGAGGTCACATTCAATCTTTTTAGTATGTGGATTACTACTTTCTTATACATTTTTATAATATTTTATTTTTAATTTTTTTCTTTGATTTGAATACATTACAATAAAACTGTAATTCCCCATTTGTGTGACATTTATATTACTTTGATTTAGTTGCATTATATTGCTTCAATTTATCTTGTTTTAGCTCTATATTTAATATTAAATTAATAATTTTTAATTATTTTTAATTTTCATGTGGTCAAGTGAAAAAAAATGTCATTCAAATAATCTCATTGATCTTTATTCGATTAAAAATTAATTTTTATATATTTAAATATTTTATTTTCTAAAATCTTGAAAAGTCTTATGAGGCAACTTTTTTGCAACTAATAGTATGATCAATTGTATGCAATTAATCTCAGTTTTTTTGTAAACAACATTCTCATATAATTTAACTCATTTCTTCAAATAGTTTGCTTTGATTTAATGATATTATTTTGAAACTCAAATTCACCTCTCTTGTGATCCTTATAGTGCTTTGATTTGGTTATATTATAATACTTACTTTTGTGCCATTTAAGTTATAATAGAAATTTACATTGTA
>JAIUJO010000282.1:655943-658443 GCA_023846275.1 Vanilla planifolia
ATCATCATAATTATCATCATCATCATCATCTTCTTCTTCTTCTAATTCTTGTTCTTTTTCTTTTTCTTCTTCTTCTTCTTCATCATCTTCTTCTCCACCTCATCCTCCTCCTTCTTCTTCACCTTCTTGTTCATCATCTCATTCTTCTTGTTCTTGATTTTGTTCTTCTTCTTCTTTTACTTCTTCGCCTCATCTTCTTCTTCTATGCCTTCTTCTTCTTCATTATCTTCTTCTTCTTCTTCTTCTTCTTATTCTTCTTATTTTTTTTTTCTTATCTCCCTATTCCACCTACTTCTTCTTCTCCTTCAACTTCTTCTTCGTCATCTTCTTCTCCTTCTTCTTCTTCGTCAACTTATTCATGTTCTTCTTCTTCTTCTTCTTCTTCTTCAACTTATTCATGTTCTACTTCTGCTTCTTCAACTTCTTCTTCTTCTTCTTCTTTGTCATCATCATCATCATCATAATCATCTTCATTTTCTTCTTCTTCTTCTTCTCCTTTAATTCTTCTTCTTCTTTTTTCTCTTCTTCTTCTTCTACTTCTTCTCTTTTTTCATCTTCTTCTTCTCCTTCTTCTACTTCTTTTCTTTTTCTTCTTCTTCTTCATCATTTCCTTCTTCTTCTTCTTTCTCTTGTTCTTCTTCTTCTTCATCATCTTCCACTTCTTCTTTTTCTTCTTCTAATTCATCATCTTCCACTTCTTCTTCCTCCTCCTATTCTTCTTCTTCTTCTTCTTCTTCTACTTCTACTTCTTCTTCTTCTTCTTGCTCTTTTTCTTCTTCTTCTACTACATCTTCTTCATCATGTTGATCTTCCTCATCTTTTTCTTCTTCTTCTTGGACTTCTCCTTCTTCATCTTATTCTTCTTTGTCTTCTTCTCCTTTTTCTTCTTCTTCTTCTTCTTCTACTTCTACTTCTTCTACTTCTTCAACTTCTTCGACTTCTTCTTCTTCTTCTTATACTTATTCTTATTTTTCTACTTATTCTTGATCTTCTTCTTTGTCTTCTTCTTCTTCTTCATCTTCTTCTTCTTCTTCTTCTTGTTCTTCTTCTTTTCCTTCTCCTTCTTCATCTTTTCTTCTTCTTCTCCTCCTTTTCCTTCATTCTCATCTTTTTCTTTGTCTCCTTCTTCTACTTCTTCTTCTTTTACTTCTTCTACTTGTTCTTCTTCTTCTTCTTCTTCTTCTTGCTCTCCCTCTTCTTCTTCTTCTTCATCTTCTCCATCTTCATCTTATTCTTCTTCGTCTTTTTCTCCTTTTTCTTCTTCTTCTACTTCTACTTCTTCTTCTTTTACTTCTTCTTCCTTTTCTATCTCGTCCCTCTTCATCATCATCTTCTTCTTGTTCTTCTTTTTCTTCTTCTTGTCCTTCTTGATCTTTTTCTTCTTCTACTTGTTCTTCTTTTTCTTTTTCTTCTTCTTCTTCTCCTCCTTCTACTTCTTCTTCTTCTTCTGCTTCTTCTTTTCCTTCTTCTTCCCTTTCTCCTTGACCTTCTTTTTCTCCTGCATCTCCTTCTTCTTCTTCTTCTTCTTCCTCTTCTTCTTATTCTTCCCTTTCTTCCTCTTCTCTTCTTCTTCTTCTTCACTTTCTTCTTCTTCTTCTTCCTCTTCTTCAACTTCTTCTTCTTCTTCTTCTTCTTTCTCTTCTTGTTCTTCTTCTCCTTCTCCTTCTTTTCATCTCTTCTTCTTCTTATTTTTCTCCTTCTTCTTCTTATGCATCTTCTAGTTCTTCATTTTTGTCTTCATCTTCTTCTTCTTTTTCTTCTTCTTCTACTTTATCTTCCCCTTCTTCTTCTTCTTCTTCTTCTCTTTTGTCTCCTTCCTCTTCTTCTTCTTCTTCTTCTTCTTCTTCCTATTCTTCTTCTTCTTCTTCTTCTTCTTCTTCTTCTCCTCCTTTTCATCTCTTCTTCTGCTTTTTTTTCTCCTTCTTCTTCTTATGCCTCTTCTAGTTCATCTTTTTCTTCTTCGTCTTCTTCTTCTTTTTCTTCTTCTTCTACTTTATCTTCCCCTTCTTCTTCTTCTTCTTCTGCTACTACTTCTTCTTGTTCTTCTTCTTCTTCTTCTTCTTCTTCTTCTTCTTCTTCTTCTTCGATTTCTTCTTACTCTTCTTCTTCTTTTTCATCTTCTTCTTATTCTTCATCTTCTTCTTATTCTTCTCCATGTTCTTCTTCTTCTTCTTCTTCTTCTTATTGTTATTATTATTCTTCTTCTTCTTCCACTTCTTCTTCTTCTTCTACTTCTTCTAATTCTTCTTCTTTTTGTTCTTTTTCTTCTTCTACTACTACTTTCTCTTCTTCATCTTCTTCTTCTTCTTCTTCTTCTTCTTCTTCCTCTTCTTCTTCTTCTTCTTCTTGTTCTTCTTTCTCTTTCTCTTTTTCTTTTCTTCTTCTTCTTCTTCTTCTTCTCATTCTTCTTCCTTTTCTTTTTTCCTTTTCTTCTTCTTCTTCTTCTCCTTCATCTTCTTTTTTCTTCTTCTTTTTCTTCTTCTTCTTCTTCCACTTCTTC
>JAIUJO010000282.1:665943-670943 GCA_023846275.1 Vanilla planifolia
CTTCTTCTTCTTTATCTTCTACTTTTTCTCAATTTTTTCTTCTTTTTCTTCTTCTACTTTTTCTTCTATTTGTTCTTCTTCTTCTTGCTCTTCTTCTTCTTCTTCTTCATCATCATCTTACCTTCATCATCTTCTTCTTCTTCTCCTTCTTCTTCTTCTTTATCTTCATCATCATCATCTTCTTCATATTCTTCTTGTTCATCTTACTAATCATTCTTCTTCTTCATCTTCTTCTTCTTCTTCTACTCCTATCTCTTCCACTTCTTCTTCTACTTCTTCTTCATCTTCTTCTTTCTTCTTCTTCTTCTTCTTCTTCTTCTTCTTATCTTCTTCTTCTTCTCCTTCTTGTGCCTCATCTTCCTCTTCTTCTTATCCTTCTTCTTTCTCTACTTCTTCTTCTTCTATTTTGCCTTTTTTTTTTTCTCTTATTTCTTCTTCTTCTACTACTACTACTATAACTTTTTCTTCTTCTTCTTCTTCTTCTTCTTCCTCCTCCTCCCCCTCCTCATTCTCCTCTTCTTCTTCTTCATCATAGTCAACATCAACTTCATCCTCCTCCTCTTCTTTTTCTTCTTCTTCTTCTTTTTCATCATCAACAAGTTTTTCTTCTTCTTCTTCTTCTTCGTCTTCTTCTTCTTCGTCTTCTTCTTCTTCTCCTTCATCTTCTTCTCCTTATTTCTTCTAGTTCTTTTTCTTCTTCTTCTTCTTTTTCGTCTACTTCTTCTTCTTATTCTTCTTCCTCTTCTTCTTCTTCTTCTTCTTCTTCTTCTTCTTTCTTCTTTTTCTTCTTCATCTTATCTTCTTCTTCTTTTTTGTCTTCTACTTTATCTTTTTTTTATTCTTCTTCTTCTTCTTTTTCTTCTTCTGCTTCCTCTTCTTCTTCTTTTCTTTCTCCTTCTTCCTCTGCTACCAATTCCACCTCTTCTTCTTCTTCTTCTTCTTGTACCACATCTTCTTCTTCTCCTTCTCTCTTCTTTTTTTTTCTTCTCCTTCAACTTCTTTTTCTTCAACTTCTTCTCATATTTCTTCTTGTTTTTCTACTTCTTCTTCTTCCTCTTATTCTTCTTCTTTATCTTCTTCTTCTTCTTCTTCTCATAATTCTTCTACTTCATCTTTTATTTTCTTCTTCATCTTCTTCATGTTATCTTCTTCTTCTTGTTCTTCGCTTTTTTCCTCTTCTTCTTCTTCTTTTTCCTCCCCCTCTTCTTCTTCTTCTACTCATTTTTGTATCCCTTCTTCCACTTGCTCCTCTTCTTCTTGTTCCTCTTCTTCTTCTTTTTCAACATCTTCAATTGCTTTTTCTTGTTCTTCTTGTTCTTGTTCTTCTTCTTTTCAATCTCCTACTTCTTCTTCCTTCCTCCCTCTTCCACTCCTATTTCTTCATCCTATTCGACTTCTTCTTCTTCTTCTTCAACTTCTTCTTCTTCTTCTTCATTTTCCTCCTCTTCATCTTCTTTTTCCTTCATTTTCTTCATCTTCATCTTCTTTTACTTCTTCTTTTTCATCATCTTCTTCTTCTTCTTCAACTTCTTCTTCTTCTTATTCTTTTTCTTGTTCTTCTTCCTCTTCCTCTTCTTCTTCATTTTATTCTTCTTTTTCTACTTCTTCTTTTCCTTCTTCTTCTTTTTCATCATCATCAACATCATCTTCTTCTTCTTCAATTTCTTCTTCTACTACTACTACTTCTTCTTCTTCTTTATCTTATGTTCTTCTTCTTCTTCTTCTTTGTCCTCTTCTTTTTCTTCTTCTTGTACTTCTTCTTTTTCTTCTTCTTCTTCTTAATCTTATCTTCTTCTTCTTCTTCTTTTCTTCTTTTTCTTCTTTTTTTCTTCTTCTTCTTCTACTTCTTCTTTTCCTTTGTCTTTTTTGTCTTCTCCTTCTTCTTCTTCGTCTTCTTCCTCTTTTTCTCCTTCTTCCTCTTCATCTTCTTCTTCTTCTTCTTCTCCTTCTTCTTGTTCTTCTTCTTTCTCTTCTTTTTCTTCGTTTCCTTCTTCTACTTTTTCTTCTTCTTCTTCTTCTTCTTCTTCCTCCTCTTTGACTTCTACTACATCTTCTTCTTCCTCTTATTTTTTTCTACTTTTTTGTCGTCTTCTTCTTCTTCTTCTTCTTCTACTTCTACTTCTACTTCTTCTTTTTCAACAACTTCTTCTTCTTCTTCTCCTCCTCCTTTTACTTCATTTTCTTCTTCTTCTTCTTCTACTTATTCATCTACACCTTCTTCTACTTCATCTTCTTTTTTCTTCTTCTTCTTCTTCTTCATCTTATCTTCTTCTTCTTTATTTTCTTCTTCTTTTCTTCTTCTTCTTCTTCTTCATCATCATCTTCTACTTCTTTTTCATCTTCTTTTTCCTCTTCTTCTTCATCTTCTTCTTCTTCTTCTTTTCTTAGCCCTTCATCAATTTCCTTCTCTTCTTCTAGTTCCTCTTCTTCTTCTTCTTCCACATCTTCTATTGCTTTTTCTTGTTCTTCTTGTTCTTAATCTTCTTCTTCTTCTTCTTCTTCTCCTATTTCTTCTTCCTTCTCTCCTCCTTTTTGCACTCCTATTTTTTCATCCTATTCTACTTCTTCTTCCTCTTCTTAATTTTTTTTCTTCTTCTTCATCTTCTATTTCTTCTTCTTCATCTTCTTTTACTTCTTCTTCTTTGTCATCATCTTCTTCTTCTTCTTCAACTTTTTCTTGTTCTTCTTTTTCGAATTCTTCTTCTTCTTCTTCTTCTTCTTCTTCCTCTTCTTATTCTTCTTCCTCTTCTTCTTCTTCTTCTTCTTTTACTTATGCTTCTTCTTTTTCTTCTTCTTCCTCTTCATTCATCATCATCATCTTCTTCTTCTTTTATTTCTTCATCTTCTTCTTCTTCTTCTTCTTTATCTTATCTTCTTCTTCTTTAACTTCTTTTTCTTCTTTTTCTTCTTCTTGTTCTCTTCTTTTGTTCTTCTTCTTCTTCCTCTTCTTCTTAATCTTATCTTTTTCTTCTTCTTCTTCTTTTCTTCTTCTTCTCCTTTTTTCTTCTTCTTCCTTTTCTTCTTCTTCTACTTTTCCTTTGTCCTTTTTATCCTCTCCTTTTTCTTCTTCTTCTTCCTTTTATTTTTCTTCTACTTTTTTTTACTTCTTCTTCTTCTTCTTCTACTACTACTTCTACTTCTACTTTTTCAACTTCTTCTTCTTCTTCTTCTCCTTCTTCTTCTTCTTCTTCTTCTTCTTCTTCTTCTCCTTTTACTTCTTCTTCCTCTTCTTCTCTTTTTACTTCTTCTTTTTCTAGTTCTTGTCCTTCTTCTACTTCTTCTTCTTCAAATTCTTCTAATTCTTTTCTTCTTCTTCTGATTCTTCTTCTTCTTCTTCTTCTTTTCCTCCGATTTATTCATGTTCTTCTTCTTCTTCTTCCTCTTCTTCTTGTAGTTCTTCCTCTTCCTCTTCAACTTCCTCTTCATTTTATTTTCTTCTTCTTCTCCTTCTTCTTCTTTTACTTCATCATCATGATCATCTTGTTCGTATTCTTCTTCTTCTTCTTCTTCCTCATCTTTCTTATTCTTCTTCATCGTCTTCTTCTTCTTCTTCTTCTTATCTTCTTTTTCTACATCATCATCATCATCTTCTTCTTCTTCTTCTACTACTACTACTCCTATCTTTCCTACTTCTTCTTTTACTTCTTCTTCATCTTCTTCTTTTTGCTTCTTCTTCATCATCATCTTACCTTCTTCTTCTTCTCTTGATCTTCTTTCTTCTTCTTTTTCTTCTTCTTCGTCCTCCTCTTATTCTTCTTCTTCTTCTTCTTCTTCTCTTATTCCTTCTTCTATTTCTTCTTCTTCTCAAAAACTATTTCTTTTCCTTCTTCTTCTTCTACTACTTCTTCTTCTACTTCTACAACTTCTTCTTCCTCACTTCTTCTTCTTCTTCTAATTCTTCTTCTTCTTCTTCTAATTTGTTTCTTCTTCTTCTTCTTCTTCTTCTTCTTCATCTTTTTTCTTCTTCATCGTCATCATCTTAACTTTTTCCTCTTCTTTGCCTTCTTCTTCTTTTTCGTCTTCTTGTTTGTTTTCTTCTTTTTCTTCTTCTTTTTCTTTTTCTTCTTTTCTTTGTCATTCTTCCACTCGTTGTAGTTCCTCTTCTCCTTTTCTTCCCCATCTTCTACCACTTCCTCTTCTTCTTCTTCTTATTCTTCTCTTATTTTTTCTTCTTCTTCTATTTCTTCTTCTTCTTCTTCTTCTTCTTCTAAACAATCTTCTTTTTCTTTTTTCCTCCTTCTTCTTCTTATTCTTCTCCTTCTACTTCTTCTCATATTTCTTCTTTCTTCATCTTCTTCTTCTTCTTCTTCTTCGTCTTCTTCTTCTTTTTCTTCTTCTTCTTCTTCTACTCCTTCTTCTACTTCATCATCTATTTTCTTCTACTTTTTCATCTTATCTTCTTCTTCTTCTTCTTAGTCTTCTTGTTTTCTTCTTCTAGTTCTTCTTCATGTTCTTCTTCTTCTTCTTCTTTTTTCTCTACTTCTTCATCTTCTTCTTCTTCTTCTTCTTTTCTTACCCCTTCTTTAACTTCCTACCCTTCTTCTTGTCCCTCTTCTTCTTCTTCTTCCACAACTTCTATTGCTTTTCCTTTTTCTTCTTGTTCTTCTTCTTATTCTTCTTATCCTCTTTCTTCTTTCTTCTCTCCTTCTTTTTCAACTCCTATTTTTTCATCTTATTCAACTTCTTCTTCTTCTTCTTCAAATTTTTCTTCTTCTTCTTCTTCTTCTTTTCTTCTTCTTCATCTTCTTTTACTTCTTCTCCTCTGTCATCATCTTCTCCTTCTTGTTCTTCAACTTCTTCTTCTTCTTCTTATTCATCTTCTTCTTCCTCTTCTTTTTCTTCTTCCTCTTCTTCTTCTTCTTCTTCTTCTTCTTATGCTTCTTTTATTTCTTCTTCTTCCTTATTAACATCATCATCATCATCATCTTCATCTTCTTCTTCTTCTTCTATTTCTTCTTTTTCTACTACTCCTTCTTCTTCTTCTTCTTCTTCTCTATATT